>JBAHVQ010172629.1:0-18249 GCA_036872915.1 Nanipora kamurai
TGATGACCGGTGAGACGCTCTAACCATTGAGCTACCACGACTCAGATGGTGAGCTAAGGTGCAGGTTCGTCATATGTGCTGCATAAGCGGAAGCCACGATATGATAATAATGATTGAAATGCTAAATACTGAACGTAAATTTGGTTCATGTGGGAGCTAGGTAAATATCAGACGACAAGCGAACGCTCGTCAAGTTCGTTATCCCAGAAAATGATTTCTGAGATAACGAGTTTGACGAACGATATATAAATATATAGATGACCGATGGGAAGATGAAAGGATGGATGGGCGAACGTTGAACAACTTTTTCCCTTCAAAAACCTGATCGACAACATGTGACCTAAAGAATTTAAGTAATCAGTTTCGGTTAAAAGTTTAGCGAGTTAAAATTGGTTCAATGCGGAACTCTCCCACTTTCACCCTGTTCATCTCTTGCACAGGTATGAAAGAGGCGGGGAGTTAGTTTCATCGGTGAAATGTTTGGCAACATGGAGTATTTCAGTGGCCGTCTCCCACACTACACTAATATTATTATAAGTTTACTTCTGTCCCTGACTCTCAGCCTTACACTGCCAGTTGATTTTGCCCCATATCCACTGTGTGGTGTTTCTTTCAACAACTGATACCTGCCTAGAAATCTTTTCTTTTGGGCCATAGGTTCCCTATCCTTACCACTTCGCTTTCTTGTTGTTGAATGGAGACACCTTACCTTGCTCATGATTCCTTGTTGATCTCATCAGAGCATACTTTGAAAACTACGTCACATTATTGCTGGACAAGGTGGGACATTTGAGTCAACCTTGCCTCCAGCGAATGCAACTGCGAAATTTGGTTTGAAGCCAAGCGATGTCTGCAGTCGTGCCTTCATATTGTTTACGATGGAGGCTTTTAAGTACCGTAGAACCAGTTCGAACCACAAAAGCCGAAGTGTCTGGCATGTGGTGATGACTACTCGAAAGATAAGAATAAAACAGCGCAAGAATACTACTTGATAAGGATACGAAAAAGTTAGATTTACAGCAATTTTAACAAAACAGCTACCTCAAATAATTCAATCAGCAAAACAGTGAGCGTAATTTCATATAGTCTTTGTAATGCCGCAATATCGATTTCGCGATGTTTGGTAGCGTTCTGAGTTTTCTCACTAATTTCTGTCATTTTGAATTTTGCGTTGCAGTTTGATACTATTAAAGTCTTAGGAAATTTTTTGCTGATCAAACTGTGAAACGCCAAGGACTCAGAAAAACTCCGAGTTCCAGACGGAACTCGAACCCGCAACTGGAACTCGGAGATTTTCTGAGTCCTTGGCGTTCCATAGTTTGATCAACAAAAAATTTCCTGAGACTTTAATTTCTGTCATCTTTACACGAATTTGCGAACACCTTTACGCCACACCGCCAAGTCACGTCTTATTTTGGATTGTGTGGATGAAATCATATTTTTTGCTGAAGTACTTATTTAATTATACCTATTTAAGCAGGATTATAACATTTCAAAGAATGTTTCGTTCACGATATGTTCCATGTGCATATTGAACATTAAAATTGCCAAAAGGAAATTGATTGACACTTTATACGTAAGTTCTTGAAATTCTTTCGCTATTGAATGAAAATTACAATTGAAAGGGGCTCATTGACATTAGGACGTTTGAAGTGAAATAGAAGGAATCTTCGTCATAGAAAATAGTGCTCAAAACTGAGTGTTTGGTATCGCTATATTTGTTTCTTTTGTTTTTTTGCTCTGAAGGGAAAGTGTTGGAACATTTTTCAAGAATTGGGATCATACATATTGAAAAAAGTTCACCAGAGGCATCGTCTTCCTGATAAACCTGGTAGAAATACTTCACTGTCACCCGAGGGAACGTCCCCACCATTACGGGCATCAAGTAACTCGAAAACTGTAAGGTTTTTTTCAACAAAATGTTAGCAACACTGTAATTAACGATAATCGTGCAATAACTTGGTGGAGAAAATACCCCATTATATCATCATCATCATGTTCATTTGTAAACGAACTCGCATCATGGTTACACAAAAAAGGTCTTCCGGGTAGCAATGTAAGAAACTAGACTAAACTTTATGAACAACAACCTTATGAATTTCATATGCTCTGTTCTGGCTGCTTCATCCTGAAGAGAAGTCAGAAAAATTTTAAAAAGTTTTTACTCTGAGAAGCACAAACCGTCATAATTTCATTAACGTATTTTTGTTGATCAAAATTGCGCATGCTCCTCAAGCTTTATCTGAGTCCCTGACGGGAATCAAACCCGTGACCTTATGACCGCCGGTGAGATGCTCTTAACCATTGAGCTTCATGGACTCAGATGGTGGAGCGAAGGTAACTATTTTTACTGGTTCGTTTACTGGTTCGTTTACTGAGTTTACAAGCTTGTGGAGCATGCGCAATTTCGATCTGTATACGCCAAGCTACCAGATGTCGCAGTCATCTACCAATATAATTAACGTATTTTTGTTTACACGCTTGCTGGTCAACTTTTATGTGTCTCATTTATGAGAAAATCTAGCAGCACAGAAAAGCAATCGACATATTGTTGATTTCTAAGTTGCAGACAAATTGTTATTCGCTACACCAACAGTCATTGTCTTAAAAACGTTGTAAAAACCTGTTGGCTACTGAGAAAAATAGTTTACTTGAGTCGTATAAACCACAGGAAGTTAGCTATGACATACTTGCATGGTTTACAAGCTTCCTTTAGACTCATCCTCGGGGTAATATGAAACAATAATTTCACAATTATCCTACAGTGCCGAAGTCAACTGAAAAAGTTGACTCGAGCTGGATTTGAACTGGCATCTTGGGGATACCGGTCCGCCGCTCTACCTGCTGAGCTATCGAATCCATAGGGATTAGAGGCGAGTCAATTTTTCCAGTTCAATGACTTCGGCAGTGTAAAATAATCGTTAAATTATCACTTCACATTCCAGGCTTTAAGAGACTGCGCATAGATTGTACTCGCATTATGAAGCATAGTTAATCTGAGAAATGATCAAGATACACCACTTCACCATAAGTTACAGTGCAGGAACCATAGGGACTGCTGAGTTCTTTATTGAGATTGGGCAGATAACTGTAAGGCAACTTCTCGAGCAGACACTCTGCTTGCATATAAACAGGTCTGTAGTCTTATCCTTAACAGAAAACGTCACTTAATAAAAACGTCTACTATTGTTAATTAAACTTTAATACTGATGATCTGTAGTGCACGTGGTGATTATAATGATGATGGTGAAAATAATGATAATTAAGGAGATAGTTGTTTCACCCTCCCTACATAGTTTGCTAGACAAGTGTCCAAAAACTTCCAGTTGCCTTCGCTGACCAGTAATTTTTAAGTGATACAGTTAAAATACGAACGACCAATTTATGGCCATTTATAATGGCGAGCCAAAGGCAAGCCATTGTAGATTTATGGCCATTTGTAATGGCGAGCCAAAGGCAAGCCATTGTAGATGCCCATATAGATCGGACATGAATATTTTAGCTTACTTAAAAATCTCTGAGTCTTTTTGGTGAGTACTTTGTTTGGAAGTCATAGAAAAGGTAAAAACAAGTAATTTTAACGCAGAAAAAGCTCAACAGACAACATGATAACTTTGGCTGATAAAACAACTTTTTATTAATTTGGACCACTAGTATCATAGGCAGTCCAATAAATGAGGTGATTTACCCTTATACTCACGTAGCTGGGCGTTTTCAGCTTGTTTACTGGCAGTGACAAACCTTGACATTGAGACTTATTTTCGTTCCCCTAGTTCGCGCGCTTGCCTTAACGTATCTAGTATTTACAATCATCCAAAGGTTGGCAACTAACTGGTAACTACTCAGCGGAAGTGACGTCAATCCAGGGACCCGCAAAAATATTGCAAAGTGATTCTATTGTGAACGTCAAAGAAGATAAGTCATTTTAATGAATTGCTGCATTACACGATCGTCAGCCGACAGAAAACTAGTGGAGTACATTCGAAAATATACTCGTCCGCTCAAAGATCGGTAATTGTGGGAAAAACATAATTTGAAAATATTTTATTCAGGTCTACTGATATCAGCGCTTCAGGCACTCAGGAAAGCAGAAACCTGTTGTAGATGTCCTACAAACTTTGAAAAAAGATTTTTAGACGTGGATTTTGATCCAGTCAATGGAATTTTAAACTCTACTACTATCTCAAGACAATACTGCTTGCGTGTATGTAAGTACGAACTCTATCGTGTTGAGGTTGTCTGATTTCAGTCTGATTTGAACTACCATCGTTTTTATGTTACAATAATAAAAGATGCATATAAAGCGTCGAGGCGGTGGAGTATTTTAAAAATTGACCCGACAGATCACTTGATTTTTTCTTCAAAGAAACTAGAGAAATGTTGCACAAAAGAACCGTCGGACCTAACTAATCTTATTTAAGTTTATTCAGTCAATGTAGTTCTTGACAGTTGGCAGCGAGTTTAACTGCGCTAAATAATCAGCTACCAAGCCAAGGGCCAAATATATTTAAAAGGCTATCGAAGCATTCAAGTAATAACATATATATCGATGCTGAAAATCATACAGCAAGGATTAAAAAATACCAAACAATGCAAGTGCTGTGTATTCTTTAGTAATAGGCAATTTCAAGGTAAAATCCAACATGTTGGCGGGAGTGCAAAGAAAATGAGGCGAGCCCGCGGTCAAGGATGGCCGCCATTCATTTTCATAATAAGCGATAGAAAATTTCATCTGGCCTTTTTGTCAATTTTCTGCAAAAATATAAGAAAATTGGCCAACATTTTTTTTTTGCTGATTAATTTTTGGGTTTTTGTGGACATCTGGTGGAGATTTTAATGAATTTAGACGCGCTAAAGTGCTTGCATATGCTGAAGGAAATAATACCTTTTCGCGTGCTGTTTACAAGGCATTATCGACGGAGAATGACACTTGTATTGACTTTATTACGAAAACATTTGTTGAAAATACAAAGTATTCGCAAGAAATCATGTTGATAAACAAGAAAAAACCGCCACACAGGTAGAAAGATTATGTGCGAACACGTAACTTGATATACCATTGTTCAAACACATCATAAATCTCGCCTCGGCAGTATTTTGCGCTTGAACTCCAAACTTAATACTGCTTTAAACAGCCTCAAAGACAGGCGTTTGTATTTATCGTGTGTATCATGTAGAAACTAGAAAGGAATTGTAACAAATGGCGACAAATCAGCCTGAGGAAAAGGTGACTTATGAAGATTTTTTGGGTTTCACTTGGACTTCGTTGAAGGGTTTTCTCGGTATTTGTGGCTTGATCGTAACTGGTAGAAAAGAAGTCCTTATAGCTCGTGCATTTGGAGCATATGAAATTGGAGCACCTAAAAATTTACCCAAGAACAAATTACAGAAACGATTAAGGATTATATAAGGTGACTGGAAACATGTGGTATAAAGACTGACCCAAAAGCACTGCCTGAAGAAGCGTGGTCTGACAATGTTCAAGCGTGGCCTGAAGTTGACAATGGGAAGTTATTCAGCTACATTCTTCAAGTAAACGCTGTTGAAGTTGAGCATATTGGTAAATATAAAGACCAAAAAGCCTACGCGGATTGGATGAGTGGGTTTGTAGACACTGTTTATGTTGCCAAATGCCCACGTTAACATTTTCGAAATATCAAACCGAAAGCATAAATCCTGGAACATGCAGACCCAGCCTTAGGTTCATTAGGACAAGAAAAAATTCGTGTTCCAAACCCAACTTTCGTCATATGCTACAAAGCGAATGAGTAAAAAACTTTGTTGTCATTTTTAAAAGGGACTCCCATTGTGGTCCTTTATATTTCGATCTTCCTAAAGTCACCTCAATATTGACCCTGACATAATGGCTCATTAGTCAATGGACAAAGGAATACACTGCCAGGAGTTCTCGTTTAAATGTTTATTGAAAGTCTAAAAAATATAGTACTAGAATTACATAGACTGAATAAACTCAAAAAAATTAGTACAGTTTGACGGTTATTTTATGCCACGTTTCACCAATTTCATTGAGAAAACTTCAGTGACCTATCGGGTTAATTTTCCTAATGGCACGTTTTATTGTCGTAACATAAGATCATATTACACACGAGAGTCAACAGAAACAAATCACTACCTCAACACGATAAAGTTCGTACTTACATACACGCAAGCGTTAATTGTCTGGAGAAAGTTGTAGAGTTTAAAATACCATTGACTGGGTCGAAATCCATGTCTAAAAATTTTTTTCCAAAATTTGTTGGACATCTACAACAGGTTTCCGTTTTTCGGATTGCTTGAAGCGCTGATGTCAGTAGACCTGAATAAAATGATTTCAAGTCATTTTTTTTCCGTAAATACCGATCTTTGAGCGGACGAGTATATTTTCGAATATACTCCACTAGTTTTCTGTCAGTCCTGACAATCGTGTAATGCAGCAATTCGTTAAAATGACTTATCTTCTTTGAAGTTCACAATAGAATCACTTTGCAATATTTTTGCGGGTCTCTGGGTTGATGTCACTTCCGCTGAATAGTTACCAGTTTTTTTTTCCCGGCCAAGTCCTCAAATCGCGAACTTTAGCAATAAAAAAGGCATATCATAAGACAATATTAAGCAATTTTCATCGGATTATCTCAAAGATTCGAAATATGCAAAAATCCAAAAATCATGAGATAGGCACTTTAAAACTCGCTAGCTAATTTGCAAATGTGTCAAGATTGTCTCCTCATTTTTTCTCCCTCTATAGGTTGATATAAGTGAATCACCAAAACGTTCTCATTCAGCAATATATATTGCAAACCAAAATAACCGAGGGGTAACGAAGTAAGTGGACAGTTATGTACTGTGTGGTATTGTATTAATTGCTTATTAACCGAGTATGAGGTCTGTACGGGAAAATATTTGCGCGAGGATTTCGTACAGACCGAGCTACGAAGGAGCGAAGTCTGTGCGTACATTCAGAGGGCAAATATTTTCCTGTACAGACCGAACAAACTTGGTTAATAAGCAATTTATTATATGGCCGGAAAATGTAAAATCGTTTAAATTTCCCGCCTCAAAGTGCTAGCCGGTCTGTACGAAAAACTTATTGCACAGCTAGGCAGCCGATCAGCGTGCGTCATCTTGCGTACAGACCGGAAAACGAACGTTGCCATTTAATGTGTTGTATTGCGTTGCATTGTACTGTTTGGCTTGCGTCGCGGTGCATCGTGTTGTGGTGAGTTATCCTAAGTTTCGTTTGGTGGAAAACATCTCTGTCAAATTCTAATAAACTGAATTTCATCTCTATTTCGGGAGAGAGATAAGACATAATGCATAATATTATAGTAAGAAAAAATGGCATCATGGATACTTGAAACAAACTTATGGTTATTTCGAGTGTCTCAGTGCTTAATGAAATGACGTGACCCAGTGTCTATTCATAGAAGAACCATTAAAGTGATTTTCGTGTGTTATGTATAAAATTTCGCTATAGGAGTGATAATAAAGAAAAGAATACAGGAAGAACATTTTCGTCTAATGGAAGACAGTTAGCGCAGCGGCGTTCAGTGGTTAAACGTGTAGGTAAGTCACAGAGGTGTGGCAAAATAGGTGGAAATACTTCACCCTGACAAATATTCAGAACGCGGCAAAACCCTTTCAACTTCACCATCAGATTTTTTGAGTAGCGTTATGGGACTTACATTGTGGTGAAATTGTTCAATGTACCGTTTCCTATTCTTTTTGACGACATTTATCCAAGATTAAAAGACTAATCAGCAAGTAGAAATGTGGACTTAAACTGAAGAAACAAAGCATCTTCATTTGGAGTTAATATATTATGCACGAGAAATATTTCTTCAGATATCCAATCACTGAGACGTTCGCTGAATGGCCACGAACGAATTTCTTTGTCAGTGGCAATCTGTCAGCACTCCGTGTTTGAACTAAATGACAATGATGACTGAGTATAATGTTGACCCACGAAAAGGTGTGTTTATGACTTTGATAAATGTTTCAAAAACTAAAAAAATGAATTAAAGCTATGATCACAAAAAAGCCAACAAATTTGCGCCTAAACACTACTTCCAAAACGCGGTAAATGGGAAGTAATCTAATGCAACGTCAGTCAAGAGGAAATGAAATTGTAAGACCGGGAAAACAATTATTCACACATGATAGGAGCTGCGAGGCTCGAGGTATTCCAGACGATGGAAATCATTCAGTCAAGTCGAACCTTAAATAAAGTACTTGAGAAGTACTTCAGAATAGGAAACTGTTTAGGCCATCGAAACGTAATTTACCACCAGGAACTATTTTTTAAGACAGCAATAACTTACTCGATCAACTTCAACAAACTATTACGGAAAGTTGCTTTGTTACAATTTTTGAAAGCGAATCTACTTCATTCTCACTAAATTTAGCGAGTATTTAATTTCGCGATTTTGAAACAATCGCGAAATTTAATACTCGCGAAATATAGGACACGCGAAGAATAAACTCGCGAAATTTAATACTATATTAATGAAATTCAAGTTGTTGTTTTATTACTGTTATTGTAACATGTTTCAGCTTCATGTTTAGGAGTTTTTTTGTTTGATTTTGTTCATCAGTTATCTTCCAGCGCATCACTCTCGCTGTCAGAACTGTCTTCTGCCGCAAGGTTCTTCAAAATCTCACTTGTGCAGTCGTCAAACTTTCCATCTGTTGGTTCTAGTGATTGACTCTAAGATGTGTCTGGTGTCTTGCCAATATCTCACGTCCCCTTGTGCTGTGCTCCATTTCAATAATTACTTTCACCGGAATTTCAAGCCCTCCTTCTACCAAAGGGGATCTTCTGAGCTTAGGGTCAGTCACCTCCATTTTTACATTGCATGCTACCTGGCCGATAGAGCTGTTTAACCACCTCTCAAGCAGTGAGGGAAGTTCCCATATCGCGAAAGGCTGGGAGAAGGCTGGCATTAGTTCCGTTGTGAGCGGTGAAACGAAGCTCCTCCCAGAGGATCCGTTCAGCGACTTAGAAGTATAATATGGACCTACTGGGTATTTAGACTGTGGAATACCGTACCTTATGCTTTGTTATGTTTGCTATTGTTTACGATAACGATCACGTTAATTATGTTGTTACAGTTCTGAGGTCAAAGCTACCTTCACATTAAAGATTAGAAGAAAATCGCGAAATTTAATACACTCCAATTTTAATTTCTTCTCTAAATCGCGAAGTTTAATACTCGCGAAATATGACGCTTGACTTTTCGGGAAATTAAATACTCGCGAAATTTAGTGAGAATAAGGTAGTCACTAAGTTATGCTTACACTACGTTAAAATAATGTATGAAATTGATTTCTTTTATTAAACCTTAATCTGTTATATTCATTTAGCGTTAGGCGATAAAGTTATAACAGGAGATCAGGTTAGCGAAGACATTGTAGGGAAAGTCACTCTTTTTCTAGTATGAAGTTCATTTGATAAGATATCTTGTTCTCCATTTAGGTTTATGGGCATATCGTGGCATTACCAGATAAAAACATTGCGCTAGTGAGAGAAGACGTGATCCCAGGTTAATAGCGTCACCTGTAGAAAGAAAAAAGGTTAAAAATACTACCGACACTGGAAACAGAAAAATCATAACGTCTTGCGTGAAGGCCCTTTGTCATAGAGCGACAAACGTTAATGGGTTGACAGTAGAACACAAGGAACGACGGGCCGTCAATATTCTCCTACTTTCAGTTTAGGCAGATTACCTACTTTTGACTTTCTAGTCTATTTTTGACTATTTGTAGGAGCTGTTTACATGATATTGGTGCGAATTACATTCCGGCAAGCCATTAGGTTGGCGATCGAGGAGTCGACTTCGCTTACCAGTTGATCCTGAGACTTCACAAGCTCCGAAAATTGAGCTTTATATTCGTTTAAATTTTCTGTAGGTCGAGGTTGTTTGGATCTTAATTTGCTTCTTAGACTTTAGTGATGATGTTGTTTACATCTTTATTGAGTCTCTTCCACTTACTCTCCAGACATTTCTTTCTTTTGTCGTTATTATTGGAGTTGGAGTCGCTTGGTTTTGAACTAGATTTATTCATGGCCAGGAAATGTAATAATTTGGTGTTATTTTCTCTGATTCGATCATCGTGGTTTTCGAGTTCTTCGTTTTCCTTGTCCGACAAGTCTTGGTTTTGAGACTGGATAGACTTGTTTGCTCAAGAATGGTTTGAAACTGTGCATCCAGAGTTTGGAGTTCGTTGAGATATTGCATAGCACATACGATGTCACAGTCTAAGGTTTCTTCTTTGGCAACTAGTGGGTTTATTTTCTTTTCTAAGTTGGTGATCCGCCACTTGATATATATACTCGCTCCTCTGGTCTACGATAGGCTTGACTGTTTATAAATCCGGCTGGAAGGACCAATAAAATAGAGGCGCATTCGATGTAAGACTATCTAGTAAATAGACTAAGACTAATCTATTCGATGTAAGACTATCTAGTGCAAGACTATCTAGAGTTTGGAGTTTCAGTTTGTTGACTTATTCGTCGTGTTCAGACTAAGAGCCTCGTGGCATTACATTGTAAAACCTAGGGTGGGCACACGAGGGGTAGTGTCCCAGAGATATGTCGCGGAAACACGAAGCAGCGATCAACTGGCATGCTGTAAACACAACGGGACAAGAAGCGGAGACGGGTGGCGGACTCTCGTTTTACCCACAAAACCATAACAAGTACACAAACATGAACACATGTACACCGTATTTTCCTCTTATTAACGACATCTCTGGTGGCTCACTCCCAAAATGTGATTTTGCGGTAAGTCAGCAAAATGCTCTGATCTCCGCATTGCTGTGATTATTGTACGAAACTGAAGAACGTGTTGGAGTACCTGCAAAAAGACGTAAAGATTCCTATTAAAGTTTCAAATGGAATTGTAATAAAATCAAGTCGTAAAAACTACTCACTGGTCCATACTTGTCTTTTCACTTTGGCAGGGCCGTTTTCGTCTACCATGATCATTTTTATAGTAGAGCAAAAAATTTGTGTTTTCTGTTTCAATCATAATAAGTACTTCCAACGACTGCCGCCATCTTTTCGCAATTCAATCTCTTCTTTGATTGGTTAGTTATAACGTTGATTGCAGGGATATGTTGCATCTAACGTTCCCACGCGAAGTAGCGCTGTCCTTGCAAAAATTTTCCCCGCGACATGGTCCTCGAAGATCAGCTGGTTGAACTTTATGGGACATGTCGCAGGGACAGAATGTTTAGAAAATCAAAACGTCGCTAATGTAAACGTATTAATGCACGCGGTGGGACATGCGGCGGTGATTTTGTCGCTGCAACGAGACCGCCACACGTCTCCGCTTCATATCCCGTTGATGTTTATATAACGTTAGGTGCAACATATCCCGTTGTGTGCACAGCATGCGAATTAGTCGCTGTTTCGTGTTTCCACGACATGTGTCTGGGACACTACCCCTCGTGTGTGCCCACCTTAAAAGGCATGGAATGCATGTCAGCTAGAAATAAGCATTTTACAAACAGGTTTGGTGCAAGATGTGCCCAACGCAGCCAGGTGAATAATCAGATATGTTTTCACGCTACTCTGGCATGAAAAGTTTTGAACGTAACATCTCAAATTCATTAATAATCCATGAGAAAAAGACAAAGGAAATCACTACCGAGATGTAGTTTGGATATATGAGGAAGAAATTATATAAATGAAGCCAACTTTCACTTTTTTCTCTTCAAATACTGATTCTTTTAAGATGCAATATCATACACTTGAAATTCGTGTTTCATCAATATCCAAACCCCTCGAAATTTGTAAAAAACATCGGCTATCGCCTCGGTTTGCAACAAACTCCGTGTTTGGGTATTGTGACGAAACACTTCTTCTCGTGTATATGTGATAAATTACTTACAAAACTACCGTTCATGGTCCAACATTTTGACACTTCTCTCTAGTGTCTTCATCAGGCGTGATCGTTCTGAGCATGAGGTGCCTAATTATATTCTGAGAGAACCACTGATGACGTTATCTATTAATGAGATGCAAATAGGCATCCAGTAATAAACCACCGTTATCGCGGTTCAATGGAGCTATTAATATGCCACACCTCCAGACATTGTCTTTGATGATAACGTGGATTAGTGGTAATAACTTTCCCACGCAATCATGTGGTTGGTTTTTCGCGCGTGCTAGCTTCGATAAAGCAAAAGTTTCTCTTTTTTTTGAGAAGAAAACTGTTTTGGTGCTCTTTTAAACACGTTCCAAACTAACATTTAGTCTGGCTAATGTACTCCGGCCTGATCACAGTCGTTGCACGGAACGGATAAATGACATTTTTTCTTTGATTCTTTGCAATACGATTAATCGGCCTTGCAAAAATTTGCCCCAACATCAAGAATGGCTATTGAGCAGCTTTTACGTTGAAACTACCTACAATTCTTTAAACGAACGACCAACGAACATTCGTCAAGCTCAAGATCTCGGCAAAGCGATTTCTGAGCCCTAAACGGGAATCGAACACGCAACCTTCTGATGACCGGTGAGGCACTCTAACCATTGAGCTACTAAGACTCAGATGGTGAGCCCGGAAATCGTTTTTGTGAGATGATGAGTTTGATGAACTTTCGTTGGTAGTCTGATATAGTCCAAGCTCCCACCTGAACAGCATTTCTGTTTAGCTTTCAATGATTCTTTAAATAGGTTCCGCAATTCTTTGACTATAGGGAACAATCTCAAAACCTATCGTCGAAATTTCATGCACTCTCAGGGTTTGTGTCAGAGCTCTTTGTTTAATATCTTCCGTTATCTGATTGGCAATGACAGCCGACACGGGATAGCATATGCTGTCCCGAAGACTTGTTGGTCATTCGTGCTGCCATAAACTCAACTAGTTGTGTTAAGAGAAAAAGTCAAGAGTTCAATCAAATCTCGACAATTAAAGAAGAAATGCCTAATCATTTTTTTACCACTAAGTCGTTTAACTTCTCTTATTATATGGCTTTCTCTACTAACCTAACGAAACTACCTAACGAAAAAATCTTACTAATTAAGGCTATATAATAAACAGCTTATTGACCTTGTTTGTTCGGTGTGTATACTGAAATATCAGTCCTCTGTTTTTTGCGCGGACCTTGCCTCGCTACGCTTGTTCGGTCCGTACTGAAAAACCATCGAGTAGGTAATTCACTGTACAGACCTCACACTCGGTCAATAGGGACTTAGTATATTATCGATATCTTACTTTCTTCCTGCCGTGTATTTCCGAACTATACCGCCAAATCATTAAATATCTAAGCATACTCAGCTGAATGTGGCATTACTTCAGTAAGAGAAAATGGAAAACTAATTAAACCAATAAATATTTATTACAGTTCGTGGATATCTGCAGACAAACTTCATGAAAACGCATGATCGGTTTGTTTACGTGGATACAAGAATACTGCAGTGGCAATACCAAGGTTTCTGGATTTTGAAAGAAAAAAAGGATGGTCTGTACTTATGTTTACTCCATTGTATGATAAATCCTTTTTTGAGTCTCTTTTAATTTTTATGTTTTTGTTTCCTCACCTGCTTTCTTATCCTTAAATTGTCGTTATTATATTTTTATTTAACTTCCACAACGCTATCTTCTTTTCTTTCTTTAAAAAAATGATGCCCGATTAAAAGACCAGTTTAATGTTACGATATGGAACTGAATTAGTTGTTCAAAAGAACGTATAATTAGCTTAATTTTGGATTAGTGAAAATTTTATGGCCAAATCCTGGCAATACTGGTGAGGACAGTTGAGACTTTTTGTTAAGGATTCGGGAAGATTTAAAATGGTTTTATGTTGTGAAATTTGAACTGAACTGGTCACCGAAAAAGTAGGGAAATGAACAACGGATTATCTTTTGATCCTGGATTAAGGCCAGTGGTCCTTTGGACTGCCAGTATCTTATGTAACATTTTAAACGATTTTGTTTGTAATATGTTGATCAATTTCTTATTTTTGGCAGCCATAAAAGAAAAATTTTCTTTCAAGCTTTTCGCCACCAATTGGTGGTCTTTGCCAACGTGAAAACTTTACTTTCGACATTTTCGATTCTCACTTCACCCACACATACTGTCACCTTGCAGTTGTTTCCTGACTTGGATTTGTTTATGTTTTTCTGTAATGACATGATAAACTGATAAAAATATATTATGCTGAAATTTATTTAGCATCGCATCTATACACTGTAGAAACAAAAGGGGATGAAGTAAAACCCAAAATGAAATATCCCGACATAAAATCGGTGAGTAAATTGGTATTCTGATATTTTAAATGCTGGCTCTGGAATACCTTCTTCTTGGAATAATGATAAACTCGATCACTTTGCTTTACTTATATATAACGGTTCACAAAAAAATCTTGTAATAGAATTCGTCATGACAAAATTAACTTGAACCCTAAGCAATTTTCTAGAACCTTATCTGTCCTTGAACTTTTTCTAGCTGCTCATAAAAATCTCGTTTCTTCACGCTCTATTTATGTACAAGATATAAGTAACATCTTAACAACCTGAAAACTCAATATACAATTAGAAATTGAGGAGTTGAGGCTAGATATTTTCTTCTGATATGTGATCCAAGGTTGACTATATTCACCAGTGTCAGCGTTATCAGCTACTCTTAATTTTAACGATTCAAAATTCAATCTTTTTGTCCCGAATTCCAGTCCTTCCGGCTTAGTATTAGGGACTAAACGATTAAGATCAATCAAAACAGATTTAAGTTTCGATCAACTTCAGCGTAAAGCTGTCTTTCCCGCAAAAGAACGAGTCAGTTATATAGAAAAAGTCAATAACTGAAATTTTCAATTTTCTGAATTAAGAGAGTAAACACGTTACCGGTCGTTAGAGTTACTGCTGAAACTGTCAACTTAAAAAAGTGTTCTCAAACTTATTACCCAACAACAAAAGAACTTAATGTTTAATTATGGTATTAAACTGGAGGAAGTTCCAAACTCCGGTAGTTTTGAGATATTTCAAGGTCCTTGGATTTTGAAGTATTTCTGAACTACTAGTAGTTCGGAAATATGCAAATTGCTTCTGTTGAGGAGTCAGTACAAATATTCGACGTCGGACTTTACCGTGCCTTCAAAGCGCATGCGTGTTAAAAGGGTCAACCTTTAGCTCAACCTTTTCAAAGTACACACTTACTTTGAAATCCCGGTCCATGTCCTCCAGCTCGTGTTTTGACTATTACTTCCAGTAGAACCATTACTTCCATAGAACAGTTCTTTTAATGATTACAGACGTGAAAGTTTATTGGTAAAAGTAATTGAATAAAGTATTTTACCAAAAATTTTATATTTCCGTACTGTACCTTATCCTGTTTTTAGTTTATTTTTGTTTATTCTGTGCAGATAACAAATAAGGACTTTGTTTGAAGATTTTCGTTTAAGTGTTGAAAAGTTGTCTTTGGATCCCAATCGTCTATTAGTAGGAATATTTGGTATTTAGAAGTGGTATCATAAAATGGCCTCTATATTAAGGAGGTTTATTCCAGGAATAATTATCGTCATTGCCATCGATTAAATAGAAAATTGGTGACCACGCTTTCGGTAACGGATTTCAAAGCACAGTTGGCAGAGTACTGTACTAGATTCGGAGAGTCACGGGTTTATAGCATCTATTACTTGGCTACCTAAACTTGAGTTCTGGGCATAAAACTCCTTTTAAATACTAGTTTTAGCAATTATCAGCTAGAGCTTAATTGTACTACACGACAATGTTATTCGATCCCTCGCTATATGCAGAGTTTATAAATGTCGAGACTATTTCTTAATACTTCATTTATTGGGGTCACGACTAGTATTAGAGTAAGGATTAGCATTAATTTTAGAGTTTGAATTATGATTACGGTTAGGATTAGTGCTCCTAGTTGTAGAAGATGTCATTTTATAAACTTCAAAAAACTGTTCGACAAACTAAAATATAACGTAGAAACGTGTCACTCTGTTATGTCGCGGCTATAAACAACTATATTATAGCAACGCTTTTGAAAATTTTGTCAAGAACTGACATTGTCATTCACAAAGGTTGTTTATAGTTTTAACTTTAAGGTTACTAGTATATTACAGCATTGTTTATTATAAATTATTGTCCACCCAAATAATTTGGTCGTTGTCCATTAAGATTGTTTGATTTTTGTTTGTTGTTCATATTAGAAAGCTCTTATAACGGAGGCTATTAAGAAACAACTGCCAGTTGAAGTGTGGATGTCATTTTCGACCACAGATGCTACAGCAAAATCTGAAAACGATGTCTCAGGTGCTCATTAAACCATTTGAATATTTTATTTTTTTGTTGAATTATAATGTAAATGTTAGAATATCTCCCCTTAAGGAGAGCGGCCACTATAATTACGGGAAAAGTCAGCATATGGAACATTGCCAAACATTGTATTTCAGAATCCTCCTCAGGGTAATATGAAACGCTAAATTCACATTTAACCTACACTGCTGAAGTCAACTGAAAAAGTTGACTCGAGCGGGATTTGAACTCGCCCCTTCGGGAATCCTGTCCGCCGCTCTACCTGTTGAGCTATCGAGCCTACAAGCATTGGAGGCAAGTTATTATCCAACTCAAGTGCACGAGATATTCTTGCGACAACTTAACCCTATCCACGAGGATGGATGTGCAGTGTTTCAATTCTATTTCAGAATCATCCTCAGGGTCCAGTTGTCCAAAGGACTATTACCACTAATCCTAGGTTAAAATTTAATCGGCTGTTTTGTTGGACGTGTTCTGCCGAACAACTTTTGCTCAAACTTTCAAGGAGAAAACTTTTCTATATATGTGTGATATCTGAACAGAAAACTTAAAACATCATTTCCAAAGTTAGGAGTATTTCATCCAAAAAATCTTCACTAATCCAGGATTAACCTAATCGCGCTTTGAACAACCGGGCCCTGGGTAATATGAAACGATAAATTCACATTTAACCGCTCGAGTCAACTTTTTCAGTTGACTTCAGCAGTGTAGGTTAAATGTGAATTTATTGCAAAACATTGTGTCATAGCATATTTACTCGAAAAAGCGCCGTGGCGCTTATTTTAAAACTTTTTATGCACTGCGCATATTCATGGGCTGCGCTTATTAAGTTTCATTAAAAAGACAACATTTTGTAATGTAATATATCTGGGGTTAGTTGTTCAAATCCTGAATAGCTTAGCTTGTCCAGTGAATAAGTCCTGACAAGTAAACAGCGCCATCCAACCTTTCAACAACTAAACTTACATTTTGTCAACCGAATAGAACTATTGAGTAGGTATCTCCATACACAATGAAATTTAAATTTGGTCGTTCACTGGTTGGAAAGCGCTGTCCGCTCGATAAGCTAACCAGCCCTGTTTTTTATTGCTAATAACAACAAAAACAACAACTACTACAGCAGCACTTCGCGTAAGTGCCGCTCTAGAGAACAAGACCCTCAAATAATCATTGCGTTGTTCTTTAGGGTGCGGCGCTTATTGTTAGTTTTGGTCTCATGTGCGGCGCTTATACAGTGACGGTGCTTAATCGAGTAAATACGGTAACCTTGTAACGAACCCATTAAATCAAGTGGTTTAGCACTGGGCCAAAAATCTGAGGATAGGACCTCGAATATCACTCCCGTAAACAAGGCACTCCCTTTGCCGTGTAATAACGTCATGTTGTCCTCAGACATTGTTACATCTCTAAAAAGCTATAAAATCGTACTATCTTTGTAATTTTATTTAGAGGCCAATAGAACTGTCATTACAAATCATGTTCGAGAATTAGTTAAAGAGTGCATAAGGGTGGCAAAGATAACAAAGGACAAAAGAGCTGACCACTTTGAAGTTCAGTCAAAACGAAAGGAGAGTCAAAAGGATCAGGTGAAAACTAAAAATCATCAAAACTCATCAAAACTAACCAATGAACCAATGAATGGACCAACCAAACAACCAATCAACCTAACCAACAAACAAATCAATCAGCCGACCAACCATTTAACCAACCCACCAACCAATTTACTGAAATACCAACCAACCAACCCACCAACCAACTCAACAATCGTCCAACCAGCTAACTAACCAACAATCTAACTCATCAACAACCCACCGACTATACCACCGACCAACCCACCAACCAGCCCATCATGAAATCAACCAACTAACTCATTAGCCAACTCACCAACTAACTAGCCAGCCAGCCAATCAACCAACCAGCCATATCAACCAATCTGAACAAACTCGCTCATTTGACTGATTCATCAGTAAAGA
>JBAHVQ010172651.1:0-18245 GCA_036872915.1 Nanipora kamurai
CCGGATGCCGGATTTGGAAAATTCGTCAAATCCGGCCGAAATTCCGGCCGGATTTGAAATCCGGTGCACCCCTAGTAATGTGCGAAAGCTTGTTCTATCTAGTTTCTAACAACCAAACGATCAAATTCAGTGCTTCACGTTTACTTTTCACAGTAGCGAAGCTAATTTCATGCTGTGCAAATTTAGAAACATTAGTGCATAGTGACAGATCATCCTATGAAAATTTAAATCTACGATATTCGTGCACCGAGCAAATTGTTTGCTTTTCGGCTCTACGAATATATCAGATAATTTTAAATCTGCCTTCCCTGACGCATTGCTGTGCTTAGCTTCGGCTACTTACCTCAAGGAAAACCATTAATAATAATAATAATAATGCTTCAGGATTGAAAAGATCAAGTATCTCCACTGACTACAAAATTTACGTTGAGACCTCCAGCCAAGAATGCCTCTAGTCGATGTAGATTGATCATTTTCATTGAGTTTTACAATCTTTATTAGATTTCCAGCTATTTCAATCTAAAATTCCAATGTCCATTGTAGATCAAAATTCCCGAAGTGGTTACTAATCCCTGAATTCCTATGTTAGGAAACTTTACATTACTCTCTTCGGCGAATCTTGCTACGTCGTGGAGACTGTTTTGCACAATTTTGTCTACTCGATTTTAGATATAAATCTAGCTGTTCTTGAAATATTACATTCGTCTTTACTTCTTGAACTAATTTGATGGCTTTGGTAGGTTGTAGTATATCTTTGGCGTAATATATGAACGAGGTTGAGTGTTTCATCAAGAGATCTCACCACGAGAAAACATAACGAAAACACGAGGTATCGCCTCGGTTTTCAATAAACTTCTCGATGTTTGGATACCCTGATGAAACACTCCTCGTGTATGATAAACACATCTCGGTCGAATACGATTTTGTGTATGAGACCGAAGAGTAAGGAAGTGCCAAAAATTAAAGTTCATAAAATTGACGTTTCAAGCGAAGGCCCTTCGTCGTCCAACACTACCTCCACAGCACTCCATATTTATATTACTGTCACGATTTTTATTGGCTGTTTATAAGGTTCTGCACTATCATTGGACAACGATTACCAAGCTGTCCAAAATTTATTCATAACGAGGGTGTTTGTCCAGAATCATTGAGCACGTACGGCGAAAGCTGTGGTTGACTTTTCATTTATTTTCTTGTTTTAAATATTGTTAACTGAAATTCTTATCAGAGACGACCAGAATACATTCTTTACAGGTTCGAGAATCTTAACGTTCACATCAAGAATTTGAAAGTTCCAACCAGAAGGCAGGCGACAAAATGCCTTTGTCCCGGTCAACACTGCTCAAAATGAGTTTGAAAGTAAAACCAACTGGAATTTAAGCCCCAACTGCCTTTGTGCAGTTTTGTGGGCTTACAAGATATAACTACATCGTTAATTAAGATATTTGGACGAAAAACGTTTTTCATCTGATATGACGATGCTTTGTTGGAGGACCCATCCTCAATCACGTGATCAAATGCGCTATTGTGATCAGGCAATCGTAACTTATTAATTACTTTGAGATTAAATTATACTGTTAATGATGACGTTCTTTAGAATTTCAACATTTAAAGAAACCACGCTTGTAATTGGCTGTCGTGTTTGATATCTGTGGCTTACTATGAGTTCTAAAACAATTCCCTTCTCCTAAAACAACATTACTCGGGGGTTGAATTGAACCTGAAACAAAAGTGCTATGCCGCATGACCGAACAGTGATGAGGTAGAAAATTCTCCTTATCTAAAAACAGTACGTTTTTGTCGCATTATATGAAGAGTTCTTTTATTTGAAGGAATTCGCTGATGAGTTTGTCTTTGTCGAAAAATTCTCGCTTTTAGTTGCCCCTTCACACTTTTTCGCTAGTGTGGATCTTCGACAATCACAAGCTAACGTCGACACCTTTGCAAGACTAAGAAAAACCACTTTCTCATAACACAAGGTAAGGATGAATTTCGGGGGAAAAACGCCGAAAGATGCTATAAAGTGTGGGATCTTTTGAATAATTATCAGGCTTCACTCGGTTTAAAAATGGATTGTGGATCAAGTCAAAGTCACATCCCACATCATATCGCGTTCTTCTGATGTTTTTCCACTTGCCTTTTTGTTTTTTTAACACCTGGCGCTATTCGGTTATTTATGTGTTATTCTCGACTAATTTGTGATTGCTGCGTGTTGTTATTATTTACCAGTAGCTAGCTATTGCTAGCTAGTGGTAAGTAATTGGACCAGACATATTGATGAATGATTGGCATTTTTCGACCAATATATTTGTCAAGGAAAAGTAGTTGATCTAATGTTAAAAATTTAAGAATAGTTGTTGATCAAAGGTTCAGAATTTAAAAGCTGTTCGTAAATTCCCTGGGTAACATCAAGCGAAATTTTTATGACAATTCATCGCTAGCTTGGTTGAAGCGAGCGCACTATTCCTAGTTGATTCGGTGATACTTCTTTAACTGGTTTGCTTGGTATCAGGGACAACGCGTAATTTAACGAGATTGTTGCTGGTGATTCGCGAATGGAATCAAAATTATAGAAAAATCATCGCACGGGTTTGAAGGTCTATGTCTTTTCAAAAGAAAAGGGGCAATTCAAGCAGTGTTTAGTGCAATGGTCGAGGCTCTGTGGCAGCGCGGCCGAGTGCCGCACTGTCTCTTACAATTCTAATGGGCTAAAGAGGTTATATCTTTCACTGTCGGATTTTCTGCTTTTAACGAGTAGAATTGTCAGGGGTTAGCCAAAGTAAAATAATAAAATGGGTTGGGAAACTGCAGGAACTTAAATTTAGGAAAACTTACGTTTCAAGCGAAGGCCCTTTCGTCGGAGTGAAACGAAGGGCCTTTTCTTGAAGTTTCTCCAAATTTAAGTTCGGGCAGGTTTTCAGGAGGTCTCTCCTTGACGAGTAAAATCGTCCGGCATTAGCCAGAGTAAGATTAATATGTTGCCATTCGGCAACGATGCCTTGTAAAGGGTCAATCAGTCTTAACGGCTGGAAGATTACTCTTGGAACCAATCTTTACATCTGTTTGTTGTTTTAAGTGTTGCTTATTACAAATTGCATTGCTTATGTGCAGGAATCAAGCCACAAGAATGTGCTAATTCAAATCCCGCTCCAGTCTACCATGTTTCCGGCATGACTTTCACATTGTGAGATAACCTTCGACATCTCTGATAAAAAATCCATCTCAACAGAAAATTCGATTTGTTTGTTTGGCCACGGAAAACTCTAGATTATTTTACTCAGACAACTTTACCGGCCAAGGAAGGAAAATGTGCCCGGGAAGGGTCAACATTAACGTGAGAGTGATTGATTATCATCATAGTCACTGACGTGAGCCGAAAGTGAAGTGGGTTGAGGGTTGAATGTCACCTGTATTGGGGAGCTAGTTGGGAAATACTATCTTCATTTTACGATTTAAACGGCTTTCTAGCGCAGTTTAATGTTGTGGTAGCACTGGAGGATTGAACCTCCGAACCCTCCCCACCATCGCAATGCCATTGTTCACAGCTCACGGTCAAGTTGTCATAAGAATCTCTCGCGTCGGGCCAATCTCTGCACGAAGGACAATTTCCCAACAAGCTTTCCTTTTTAAGCTATATTAAGATCTGTAGCTCTTCCTCCGGGACAACTGAATTACGTTGTTTTGTGTTTTGTTGTGTTTTTCTGTTGTTCTGTGTTATGTTTGTAGTGTTATCAGTTCAGTGCCAAATTAAAAGTAGCTGTCACTTTGCAATCGAATTTCCGAAGAACACGAACCTCTTGTGGGGTCCGACGGCAGGCACCCAGAAAGTTTTTTAACTTTATTTTCCATATTTGTCTTTTTTTTAACTTTTGTTGATACATAGATTATTGGACGACCAGCGAACATTTGTCAAGCCGTCGTCCTCTCAAAAAAACGATTTACTAACCCCCTTAACCTGTTGACCAATGAGACGCTTTAACCATGGAGGTACCAAGACTCAGATTCATTCCTTTAAAGTTTTGCATGGTGATAATTAATAAAACATGTATAGTTCGTGGAACACCACGTTTGATTTGAATGCTAAGCTTTGGACCTGTTGACTCAGGACTTCATCAGAGCAATTGCCAACGGCCCGTTGGGTCACGTCATATATACGAAACAACTATTAGAAATCACGCAAGACAGCAACACTCCAATTTTAATTAACTAAAACTAAAGACAACTGAGTAAAGGAATCCTAGCATAAAATCCTCTGTGTGTAAGACCCTTGTTCGTCGAGCACGATCAATTTGTGACGAGGAGCATTTACAAGGTGAAATGGATCGCCTTAAAGCTGTTTTAACAAAGAATGGCTTTCCGAAGAAACTAATCGGTTCGTCAATGGTTACGTCAAGACCTAAGCCAATTAATAGTGAAGATGCGCCTTCAGTGTGTTTACCGTACATAAGACTAGCGTCTCATAAGATTAAGCGAATTCTCTGTCGTGCTGGTATGAAGGTTCTCCACAGCAGTCAACACAAATTATGTAAAGTGTTGTTTTCGCATAAGGATGCAATAGATGATTTCTCAAAACGTGGAGTTTACCGTATTCCATGTGAATGTGGCCTTGTGTTCATTGGCGAAACTGGAAGGAATCGCTCAATTCGTCTAAAAGAGCGCAAATCTTGTTGCGAAAAAGGGCAACTAGAAAAATCTGCTGTAGATAAACACGCGTGGGAATTCGACCATCGCTGGGAAGACTCTTTGCTTCTTGCTACCGACAGTGATAACTTCAGCCGTAGAATGAGAGAATCCATAGAAATAGCAAGAAATTCAACGATTTGCCAAGAAGAACAGCCATTGAACAGCACAGGAACAGCTCTGTTCGGTTAATTCTTTTACTCAGTTGTCTTTAGTTTTAGTTAATTAAAATTGGAGAGTTGCTGTCTTGCGTGATTTCTAATAGTTGTTTCGTATATATGACGTGAGCCAACGGACCGTCGGCCATTGCTCTGATGAAGTCCTGAGTCAACAGGTCGAAAGCTTGGCATTAAAATAAAACGTGGTGTTTCACCAACTATACATATTTTAAGACTCAGATTGTGACTTAAGTTTTACGTTCGTCATATGTGCTACCTAAGTGGAAGCTATGATGTGATAATAAATTATTTAATAATAAATTTTCATCGATCATTATTATCATGTTGTGGCTTTCACTGAGGTAGCACATATGACGAACCTGCAACTTGGCTCACCACCTGAGTCGTGGTAGCTCAATGGTTAGAGCGTCTCACCAGTCATCAGAAGGCTGCGGCTTCGATTCCTGTCTAGGGCTCAGAAATCGCTTTTCTGAGGAAACGAGCTTGACAAACTCGCTGGTAGCCTGACATACTCCAAGCTCCCAACGTTTGTGTGTTCAGCATTCAGTAAATCAATTATTGCTGGCCAGAGGACGAACGAGTGAATTAAAAATTTATGAAACCACACAACATAACCCAACACAAACACAGGACAACACTCAGGGTATTCTTTAGTACTCGAAGGACTGGGAGAATCTGAAGACTAACATCCGGAGAATAACAAAGCATCAATGAAGTTTTTTGGCTCGACATGTCGCAGTACTCAAAAGACGTCGCCCACTAACGGAGAATTCTCCAGTCTGAAAGTGCTTAAAGTGTATATCACTCCAATATAGTTTTTTTAATCCAAAAAGTTCAAACAATTTCTTGAGGAATATTTTGTTGTGTTTTCACCCAACTTAGGCATTATTTTATGAGTCGTCAAAGTCATGAGAAACACCGCCGTTTTAGTGCACAGCCGAGCTTGTGAGGAGAATGGCTCTATGACTACATATAGACGTGAAAAACTGATTTACATGGCGGTCATTTTTTAAAAATTGACCCATTCTCCTAACAACCTCGGTCGTGCATCAAAATGGTCGTGCTTTTTACTTTGACTGGCTATAAAATGCTTTGGTTTGGAGAAAATAGAACAAAACGGAAAAATTATTTCTCTGATTAATTTGTAAAGTTTTTGAAGAGAAAAAAATTCTTCGGATTATATAAACCTTAAACACAACATGCATAATCAAAGTTCTCCAGAAGTGCCGGCTGCCGTCGTTTTCGCTGACTGTCGGTGTTTGAAGATATTATTTTGACTATGTGATGCATATTCAACCGAAAAATATGTTTATCCATTGAAAGAAGTGCCAATTATCGATGAACGAAACCTCCCAAAATTGAAGCGTCTGTCAAGATATAATGTATAAAATATAACACCCGATAGGCTAGTAGTAACGGTCAACGAGATTTATGTCTTTACATCACTGACCTATCTTCCTCTATTTTTTCACTTGTGTTGTGTTGTGTTGAGTTGTGTAGTTCTGTGTGCTGTGTTGTCTTCAGTTGTCCAAGCCATAACAACGCATTTCCACATTCCGTATTGTAGAAAAGCAGATCAGCAATACAAAATTAAGTACGATATCGAAAATGTATCCGGAAATGTTTACCAAGGAAGAGGCAATAACATTCGTTCAGAACTCATGGAGAGTTGAGAACGTGGAAAAGAGAATGGAAAGCGATCGTAAGAATCTCTTGGACGAAGTTATTTGTTGTATCCAAGCCAACGTACCCTTCCAGAGTATTACATTAATGGCTTCCCCTCAGGATGTACCCCAACGTCCAAGCCAAGAAGATATCAAGAAGAACTGCATGGCGGAAGTTGGAGGACTTTGTTACGCTATAAATTGGTTTACATGGTGTCTACTCAAGGCACTGGGATTCTCAACACAAGTATGCCTAGCCACTGTTTCATCCACTGTAACTTCCCCAGACAATCACTTGCTTGTTTTGGTCACCGACCTCGAAAAAAGGGGTGATCTTTACCTGGTCGACTGTGGTATAGGCCTCCCAATATTTCGTGCGGTGCCCCTGAATTTTGACCAGGAATCTCCAGTGTACCAAGCCGGGTTTCTCGAGTTCAAATTCGTTCACCACGATGGCAAGATTCTTCGTATGCATGGCAAAGGGGACATGATCAAACCAAATAATCCACCAATTGAAGGGCTTGATTTCTTTTTGGGGAGGTGGCGGCGATTTTATTCTTTCGTACCGGAACCACTTGACCTGACGGTAGATGGCGACCGCATGTATTCTAGTGCTGCTCAGCTTACCTATTTCCCCAAGTCGCCGCGAGCTATGCGTTTTCCTGACAAACGGGCCGTAATCATGGTCAACAATCGCATGATACTTGAAACAGACGATGGAAATCTGGAGACCACTGTTTTGGAGTCTGATGATGAAATTGTAAAAGGATATGCCAAGTATTTTCCTGCTATCGAGGAAGATATAGTCCGGCGAGCAATTGCAAAGTGGCGCAGCTTATCGATGTGATTTAACGAGGTTAAGCTTTGCGAACCTTTGCAATAATCTTCCAGGATTCTTGCTTTACTGCTCTTAAACATCTTTACTGCGGAGAATGTATTAAAATGCTTGCTTAAATTTTACGAGAAGGTAACCTCGTGTGTGACTTTAAAGTTTCAGGAACAGTTTTTGTTCAAACTTTTACGGGTATACAAATTTCAATGTACGGATCAGTAAACTGACAAAGGGATACACTTTTCATACGTTAGTAGCTCTTGTGATGACGCTGAGTAGTATTGTGTGACTTTGAAATAGTGAAAAACTGCATAGTGTTTAATGTCAGTATTAGAGTTTTTACTAATGAAAATATTCTGCTGAAATTCAGTGTTTCTAGGTGCACAGAAATAGTTTGTAACTTTTTTTTTGCTGGATAATGTAATGACAAATCTGAAGAAAAAAATACAAGATCACGTCGAATTAGTTAAATTCGCATGAGATTAACGCAGTAATTTTTAATGCAGTGTTTTCCAATAGGGGACTGGTGGCTAACTATGGTATAGCATGCATGCGTGGATAGAGATCGTGTCGAATTATCAATATATTACGACAGCATCGTACGCGTCAGTACAATTATCATTTTTTATTAGATTTTTCCCTCGGTTAATTTGGCAAAAACTTGGCAAATAAAGCATATGGATCAAGTATGACAGCATATCTAATTTTTCATTTTAGAAAATTCACCGAATTAAAAACCCGAAGGTAATATGTACTTAACTCTTTGGTGACTATGGGTTTTCCATATGACGAGTAAAATCGTCTGGCGTTAGCCGGAGTAAAATATTAAAGTCTTCATAGGTCCCTGAGGACCTATACGAACAGGAAGTAGTTAAGGAGATAGGTTTTATACCCTCGTTAACTCTTTCCTGTCCGAGGGCTTTTCCCTTAAAGAGTAAAATCGTCTGGCGTTAGCCAGAGTTAAATAGTAAAGTCTCCATATGTCACTGGTGACCGAATCTGGCACCAAGGAGTTAATGTCTGCCGATCCCGACGGAAACAGTTCTCTTTCCCTGAGAGTGTCGATCGATGTTTTGCTTGACTACGTCTCGGGAAACATTGAGACTCGAGGGGAAACAAAAGTAACTAGTTTCCCGAGGGATCAGACATTACACATTTTGTTAAATAGTTGAGTTTTCAATCAGCTGTTGTAGCCCCGAGTGGTCAATAACTGTTGCAATTATTGCCCGCGCAAGATACATTGATTTGTAATGCCACGTGAACATAAATCAACCAATGGCAACCTCCGTAAGAATCAACGAAAACCCAGCTATGTAACAATGTGTGTTAATTGTGATGAAAATATGTTAACAGTCCATTACTGCTGTTACCATAGTAACACCAGAAAATTGCAAAGTTTGACTAGTACATCATGTTTATGATACTTCTACAGTTAGGAACTTACCACTATGTTAGAGATAGAAAGGCCCATATTACTAGTTGCAACTTGTGAAAGGAAAAACTGTAGTGAGCCAGCTTAAGACTAATTTCCACTGGGCAGAATTTTCCGAGCGCAACGCGTTTCTTTATTGTCTCATTGGCTCCAGGGACCCCAAGAGTTCACGAGAGCCAATGAGAAAAAAGGAAAAAGGCAGAACACGTAGAAAATTCCGCCAATTGGAAATAAGATAATCTTATAATATGGTCTTTAAATCTTCATAGGATTTCCAGCTATGTCAATTTAAATTTTCTATCTAAATTAAAAACTCCCGTAGTACTTAATCCCTGGCGGTGACATAAGATGTCGAAAGGTTCTTTGTATTCAATTTTCAGTATTCTTTATTGTTGGCTTCTTTTAACCAGCTAAAGACTGTACTGTAGTGTGTTTTCATCCAGTTGATATTGGTTTTAATGTTTTCAACAGTTTTTTTGCTTGCTCTGGTAGCGCTGAATGCCGACGAGTGCTTCCGTATAAAATTCTGCACCTGAAATGTTAAAAAGTAATGAAATATAACGGACGATCTCCCGACTTGCCACTGGTCAGATCCTTCATTACCCTTTCTACAGGTAGGATGAAAGTCACCGGGAAATGCATTGGAACTTAGTTCCCTCGCGAAAGATTCTTTGAGAACGCACTTGTAACTGCGTTCGCACTATTCTGTATAGAAAACATGCTCGAGTCGTTCCTCTTGTTACTAAATAATGCATTCAGACCGCTTGTTGTGTGACTAGAAACTTGATTGGAAGACTGATTATGGTTTCATGGTCGTGCTTAAGCTGGACTACGTATTAAGGTGATCTGCGCGTGTTTTACAGTTGGTATGGGAAGTCTAAATAGGCCCGCATCCACAAACAGATATTCTGTATCAGGCTTAAGTTAGGTCTATTCCGAAACATGTTGCGACGCCTGCATTATGTGAATGTGATCTCTGCGGAGTGCATATCCAAGGACTGGTGTACAGAGTGCATGATTCCATCGTGTATCTGAGCACCACTGATAGTTAGATAGCGTTGAAGTATAAGCGAAGCCTGGTTATACAAGGGTAATTATCTCCGACTTATGCTTGTATATTCTGTCAAAGCTGTTCCTTTATTATACTGTATGTTCTCCTACGGTCAGTAGCGACCCCAGTTCTTGTGGTTTTGGGGGTGGAAGCAATGAGCTAAAACTGACTCTCTGAGAGTAGCAAAAGGTTTTTCGTACAGAAGTTTTATAACGTGCAATATGCAATGTTTCGTGGAAACTAGTGAAACTACTCTCGTGCCGTAAATTAGCCACAGCTTATTTTAGACACGAATAACGTCACTGTAGGGCCATTTATATGCTTGTTCACGGTTTATAGGCCATGACCTACAATAGCCGCAGCCTATATTGTCTCTGTCATTTTTTGTTGTCTTAAGATGAGCACGGTATGGCTGCTAAAACACGAGCGATATGAACTTTAACCAAAAGTGTCTGTGTATGTGGTTACTGTGACACGCTAGCAACAAAAAATAAGTCAGTAATTTTATCCACAAAGCATAAGTTTCTGTCTTACATTTTGGGAGCAAATAAGGAGGTGGCAGAATAAGTATTGGAGGGTAAATGCACCCCATTCCCCATCTAGCTGCCACTCCTCACAGACTACAACAACTCTGGGGAAAACCTTCATTTATCGATCTGTCATAAAATTGATACAGCAACGAAAACCCAACTTATCAAAGCATTTTCAATAGATTCAACGTTGACAACCCCATAGTTTGTATCAGTCTGCAGGGTTTGTCAGAGCTGTCTAGGTTTGATATGAATAAGAAATTTATGTATAATCTCCACAAAACTGTGGGGTTGTGGTTATACAACGAATTTTCGACTTTGCGGTAAGCAGAACGATGTGCACAACCATTACAATAACGAACGTTTTAGACCGTAGTTTGTCTTACTTCTTCCAGTTGAGATTTCTTGTTGAAATAACTAGTTGTCCTCTGAAGTAGTGTTCCATAATCATTGGAATCTTTACCAACTCTACAAAGCAAATGACAAATAGAATATGGAGGAACAGTTAGCCTGACTCAACTGGTGGGGTACAAATTCAGTTATGCACCAACGCTTTCAAGAATATCTTTAAGGACCTCTTCCATAACCTTATGGTCGGTTGTCTAAACCCTCTTACTAGTTATGAGGTAGCCTCATTTCAAAGCGTTGATTCCTTTTTTTGAATGCTTAAAATGTTGATCTGTGTACATTGGGACAATGGGAAGGTTTTAAAGGTGCTCAAACCATAGACTTATGTATATTGAATAAATGCGACCAAGAAGTAAAGTGGTAAATACGGCGGACAATGGGACTTTCCGTCTGTCAGACTAAGATCCTTGCTCAGTCAACTAACACTCCCACACACTCACCATCACAGCCAAAACCACAAATAACGTTTCCGATCAATTTCTAAATACCTTTATAAGTACGATAATACAGGCCTCTATCTAACCAAATTCACTGACGTAAGTTATTGATCGAAGGTAAATTTTTGTGCTGTTTTGGTAGTGAAATAAATAAACGATTAACAAAAAGATTCCAGTTTAGACATACAGGCTTAAAATTCTCTCAAAGTTCTCTTTGTAAAACTCCCATGCCAGAAGTCTTCCAACTGGATTACTGCTTACGCCAATGATCACTGACACCATGTCTTGTAAACGTATCTTTGCGCCTTCCAGCGCATATCCAAGCAGCCTAAAATACCATTTGATATAATAAGTGGTGGTAAAAGACGCTAAGATTTACGTAGGTGATTAACCTTTTGAATTTGGACTTCACGTTTGATTATGATTTAAATTTATTTCAGAACCAATAAAAACACTAAAGATGTGTTTCTTATCGTATTGAAACACCATGATTTGGGTCCAATAAGTTAGTGAAAAAATAAAACTTCTTCAACATAATATTCACTGGCATTTAAGATATAAAACAGACAAAAAGCTATGATTTAAAGTTAAAAGATTTAAGAAATCCGAACATTCGGACTTTTATTGATATTTTAACTTTTAATCTCAGCCTTTTATTTATTTTATAAAGCTTTTTCAAAGATAGGCAAAGTTGTAATATTTGTTTTAGTTCAAGAGAAGAAAAATTATCAGTTGATTTCATCGTTTTGATATGTGCTTGTTAACGAATGTACAACTCAGTTCTTTTATCGCTTTCCCATACTTAAATTTATGCCGCCAATTATTTGTCAAGTCGAGCTCTGTTTCCTGTGCTCTACTAATAAAATAGACACACACCATTTGGAAACATAATGGCTATGCGCGTAGTTATAAGCACATAGCCGCTTTTTTATTGTAATCAGTTATTCTATAAGTAATACTGATGAGAACATATTAAGGAACGTATTAAAAACAGCTAGCACAGAAAAGATGGGGGTATTACAAACTCTCCATAAAAGACGACAATAAAACTAACGTGCAAAATATTGTTCAGCGTCAAGAAAACGGGAGGAGGGTGGGCAAAAATTTTGAAGTGCGAACTTCTGGTGTTGCCGCGGCCCTCGTGTGGCAAGGAATGACAGGATAACGCTTATCACGGCTACTATATGCCACCCCCTTTCTCGTTTTCCCGCCCATTGCCCTCATGTAATTTAACATACAATTAAATACTACCGCGCAAATTATCTATGACGCATAATCTAAATAATTTTGCTAAAGGCGGGAAGCAATAAAACTTTTATTGGCGTGCCAATAATTCCTTTAAATCTTGAAGTTTTTAAGTACTCTTAAGTTGTCCCTTGCTTGAAAAACTTATTACTTAGTCTGGACATGATGAAATACTTGTGACTTACTTACGACATTTTATTTTGTGACCACGGGTTCTCAGTTGGTTGTGGAAATAAATTACAATGAGAACGACGATTACGAAAATAAAAATCATAACCAGGCGACAGTTTAAGGAAGTAAAAAATTCAACCGCATTTCTTGTTGCCTATTTCTTACTTGAATCAATAGTTAAGAGTGACACTTTTCGGAATCTATTGTATTTTATATTATGAAAATAACTGAATGACAGTTGTGATAATGATACAATGATAACTAACTGCAGTAATAATTATGCCGGATAATGATTATAATGATTTCGGTAATAGTAATCATAAATATGAAGATAATGACAATGATGATGGTAACGATAATGAAAATCTAATGATATAATAATGATGATGATGATAATTATAAAGACAACGATAAAAATAACGACAAAGTTACTGATTAAAGTAATTACAATGATCAAAATTGACGAAGCTTCGTCTTACCTTTCTAATAACCACGGTTGGGTGGTTGAAGTCAAGCCTTGCATTATCTTGTGTTTGTGAGTGTCGTCGGTCTCTTCTTTATATTTGGACCAAAGGAATTCCCATTCCGTGCTCCCGCCATGTTTGGCTACAGTTGCATACACAATGGAACGCAAATGAGGAGAAATGGAAATTCTGAATTAAGAAATTTGAAACGAAAATGCTATAAATGATGGAAGCAAAAAACGACAATCTTTTCAACTATTTCTGTAAAAGATTTCTATTTTTGGGTTACAATATTTTACTTCTAACTCGGAGAATTAAGGATCGGGTAATATCTGAATGCTGTGCTACAATTAGCCATTTATCGTTTGTCAGTTTGACTCATTCCCTCAATATTATTAATTGATCTGACTACATTTTTGTTAGATAATTATGAATTGTAAAATGTAAGCCAATCAGCGTGCTTTTTCGGTCTGGTAAGACCAAAGTTCAGCAAGTACTGGTCAGGAGGGGGTTGTTTTTTTATTGGATTTCTTTTTCCGAATATTGCGTCATCTGGGACCATAGCAGTACACTTTCGCGAGCTTAGCCAACGCAAAATTGATGCTCTTTGGAGTCAAACATGATATGCCAATCTAAAAATAGAAGGCTGAAGTAATTGTGTACTAGTGCGATTTGAATATCCCAGAATCTAGGATATAAACATGGTCTTTCACCAAGACCTCCGGTTTCCTGTCTACCGAGAACGTCCTGGGAACGAAGATGCGGATGATTAATAGGATCTTTAATTCAGTCATAACCTACTTCAAACGGCACTAAATATCTAACATGCAATTTTCCGTCGTCTTGTTGATCGCTGGGCATTTTACCGACGAAGGCTGGTTCAAGTTCCGCGACGTTGTCAACCGAAATATATTGCAGTTCAACGTGAAACTCTACTTAAATCAACTTTGCGGACGGCATAAAAACGATCGGCAAGCTCATGTTCTGAGCCCCAGACGGGAATCGAATCCACAACCTTCTGATGACTAGTGAGTCGTTCTAACCATTGAGCTGGCAAAACGTAGTGAGCTAAGGTGCAGGTTCTTCATGTACATTAATTTACCGTGGCGTATAAACGTTTGAGATATTCAGACTTTCATTGTTTTGGGTTTTAACGCCTTATAAATTAATAAAATAGGAAATTAGTAAAGAAACTTGATAAAGTTTTAATAGGGTAGTGTTCTTTTTGACATACATTGCATGGTAAGCTGAATCGTAACGGGCTTTTTCCGAGTTATCTTTTCTGTCTACTTTAACCTCGACTGGTTCGAATCCCGAAATTTGATTTGAATAAAAATTTCGCATTTAATTCGAATGCGAATAAAAAAATGTATTTTAATATGTGTTTGAAACCAACAATCGTTTCAAAGTAAATGTAAGTTTTTTGACTATAAACACAATAGCTTAGATCTGAAACTCTTGTGTTTATTGTCAAATATTATCCCAACTTATATTACGAAGACCTTTTGGTAAATGGTAAATATAAGTTAATTCGAAAATAGCATATTCCTTTGGAGGGAAGCGAAAGTCTGATTAACTACAACCACTCAGAATTGCTCTTACTTCTGATCGTTGTCCACAAACTTTGTGAAGAGCTCCTGCGTAATGTCAATGCAGCCTTGGTCGCCATGGTCACACAATGTCCTAAGGACCATCGTCCGTAAATATCTGTACAGAAAAACAAAACTTGTTGTACTGTATTGACCACTTTTACGTCTCATTTATTCGAAATCTCTTACTTTTCCAGAATATTTCCTTTATCTTCCCACTTTAACGACAGTTCCAATGGTTTTAGTTTCTTTACAAGATATTTCTAGAAAATAACGGCAAAAAAGGGTCAACAACGTAGAGGAAGTAGTTCTCAGGAACTTAGTTATTTTGAGATGGAACTTAACGCTAGTTAATTGCTTTGGTGAGATGGACCTGGTGATCAAACTTAGTTCCACTACTTACACTTCAAAAGGAAATTTATTAACAATGTGGAAACTAGATTCAAACCAAGCATGGTATAGAAGTTTCTAAAACCTGGATTTTCAAGTGTGATACTGAGGTATGCCGGAGACTTTCATCTTTGGCATCATGGTAGATTCGATCAATAACAATTGGCTACGACAACTTAGAGAAATAGAGCAAGAAAGATACACCGACGAACAACAAGTTATTTTGTATTGTGAGGTTGCAGTTTGATACACTTAAAGTTTTAGGAAATTTAAGAAAAAAACTCTGAGTTTCAGACAGGACTCGAATCTGTAACCTTCTGAATGTGAGTCAGACGCTCTAACCATTGAGCCACGAGAACTCAGATGGTTGAGCAAGGTTACTTACAGTATTTGACCCTGGCTTCACTTATTCACAATTTATGGCCTCACTTTTTGAGAGGGAGTCAGCCTTCGAGTTTATATTAAGATTAGTGACAACAAGAAAATGTATGCACGCTTGAAAGGTTTTCTTTCACATTCGTGGACGAGCGTTCTCGTCTGGCTATGGCCCAAATACTTGTGACAACCTGCATTGCCGTACATTGATCTATCATTTTGAAAAATTTTTCTTTTGATATATATTTGTTTGTCTAATCTGCAAAGGTATATGTCACTATTGAAAAGAAGTGTTTGGTTTGCTGTTCAATTAACCGCAGGCTGTTTTCCATCGAAATACGACTATAATTAGAAAGTAACTCGATTTTTGAAGCAATATTCTGCTTTAAGCATTTTTTACCTCGTACAATCCATAAGCTTCTGTCATGGACATCATCGAACCAATGTACGATAGCGCACTAAGGGCGCTTGACCAAGGAAAATATTCTCGTTCCTTGTTAAGATACTGAGTCAACTTCAACGGAATGGTCATTGTTAAGAAACCAGCTCTGAATCGAAGAGAGAAGACAAATCACGATGCTTCCTTCATGTTGCTTCGTTTTGTTTCTACGAGTTTTGTTCAGATGATAAATATATAAACCTTTGTAACACGGGTGTTTTATCTTTAAGTTGTTTCCTGGGCTCATGTATTTCCTTTTAAGTCCCGTTTTCCACATGATATCCCGCTTTAGTTTGTTTTGGTTTTTTCAGGGCTTTTCTTGTTTTACTTTGTTTTGTTTTCATTTGTCTTGTTTTCATTTGTTTTGAGTTTGTTTCGAGTGTTTGCTTTTGTTAGTCCAAACTGGTCTAATGAGCACCTGTTTGGTTTGATTTGGGTTTGATTTTTGTCAGCGAAGCCTGGTTCTCACTGGCAGAAAATTTAATACTTATCGATTTAAACTTTAAGTATGAGAAATATTAAATATAAATCAGCGACGTTCTCACTGTCTTCCCTACTATTATGAGTAAAAACTAAATGTTTATCAAATACAGTACGGTGAAGTCCTCACTGAGAAAAAACCTTAAATTCATCACTTATCCCTTAAGCTTCAAGACTTAAGAAATTAAAATTTAATTTCTTAAATGCTAAATCTTATTGCATAAATACGTTCTTGAGTCTTAGATATTTGTTGTACTCACTTTAAGATTTATTGATTAGTATTTAAAGCGCTTAAAACCGCATTCGTTGCCCTAAAACACCAACGAGAACCATGCTTAAAGTCAGAAAATCTGAAATACCGCAACATAAAATTCAATACTTCATTACTAATCAAACATAATAACATGACAGTACTAATATTTTGAATCATCAAACTTTTTACCCTGATACCTTGGTTAAATTAATTTCTCCTCACTGACCTGGCTAAGTTAAACGCGTCATCCAAGAGTCCACTACGATCAACAGCGCTAAATACCTGGACAAGAAAAAAGGAGAAAAATATATGCTGATTAGCTTACATAAGAAGTAACTTTCAATGAAATTTAAGCAGTATTCAAAACACGAGTAGAAGTGTTTTATCGGATACAAAACACGAGGAGTCAGCCAAGTGTTTTACATCCGATAAAACTCGTACTGCGAACTTTTCTGAATGGCTTCAAAAACGAACCGCACAACACGATAATTCGCGAAAAAAGTTTGAAAATTAATGTTTTATAAGCCGAGAAAAATCAGCGTGTCTTTATCACATATACAGCTACGACACGGTTTTGATTTCGCTTTGAATTTTTCTCATGAATTATTAATGAGTTTTTGAAGTTCTGTTAAATCATCATTATTGAATTTGACCAACATCAGCTTTAGGACTCTGATCAAATATATGAAGAGTACTGCAGTATCTATGGATTGGTCAGTCACAGTGACAGAGTATGATAACGATGATACGTTTCCTTCTCGATCAAATGCTTGATTTATCAAAGTTGGAAGAACGTTCGTATTTAGAAACGCTGTTTACGGCAGTGGTCTTCCACCAGGATTTGAGAAAGTATAGTATTAGTCATGAGAAAAAAGAGTGAATGAAATCCTCGATAGGCTTGTTTTCTGCTTACGTTGTGGTTTTGGATGAGTTGATTAGTAAGTTGTTTCCAGTTATCTGGGTCATAATTAACTCGGTAGAGCCCCATGTGTCCGACGTTCGCTTTAAGCCACCCCGACTTGTTTACTGCAAATGAGGTGTCTGAAAAGAAAAGAAAAAGAGAATGACTTAATACTCAAAACTGATTATGAACAAGTTGTTTACCTATGGATTGATTAATTGACAGACTGACTGATTGATTGACTATTTGATTGATTGATTTTCTTTTATTTGTTTATTTATTTATTTATTTATTTACTTATGTGTCCGTCTATTTATTTATTTACTTATATATTTATTTATTTATTTATTTATTTATTTATTTATTTATAACGTTAGCTCGACGTTCCAACACCTTTTTGAATCTTTACTTTATTTGTCAGCTTACATTCTAACTCAAATCACACGCCCTTTTATCTCTTTCTGACACCGCTGTTTACCTATATTTACATACTTAGCACAATGGTCAAGATATATGCCTGTTAGATATTCATATCCAGTATAACTAAAGGAACTGTTGCTGTTGTTGTTGTTGGTCGCTCGTTTACTTACTTATCTATTTACTTACTTATTTATCTGTCTGTTATATTATTAATTTACACATTTATTTAAATATTTATTTATTTATTTATTTATTTATTTATTTATTTATTTATTTATTTATTTATTTATTTATTTATTTATTTA
>JBAHVQ010172662.1:0-18242 GCA_036872915.1 Nanipora kamurai
TTGGGTCGTGAACTGTAATTTCTTTAAATTACGTTCATAATATTTACAAACCAGAGTAGCGTTTGGTATGTCGGAAGCTTGAAAAAGTTTTTCTCAAATGTGTTGTTAGCAGCTGCTCTTTTGGTTGTGTTAAAGTCGATATACGGTTTCATCCATGGTAATTAGTCGAATTTTAGCACCCTATGTATTTTTACTATTTTTAGACCCAGTTCTATGTACAGCTTCAGGCTCCTGTAGTGTAAAACGTAATTTTGCTTATCCATTAAATTGGGAACCAGCTATTTGACTAATCCGGTTGATACATTAGATTTTTCTTTAATCTTCTGCCAGTATGGTGTTACCATATCATTTGTTATTAGTATTTTTTCTGGTACCAGCGGATAGTCATTATGTCTGTCGTGCAGCTCTTTTGGGTACTGTAGATCGATCTCTAGTATTAGGCCTGAAGGTGAGTCATCATTATACGCTGCCAAATCTAGATCGCCTATTTCTTTGTCAGTAAGCCATTCAAAACCACCAGCTGGTAAATACTGACTCATAGCCCAGCTATATAAATTATTGGCATCTAGATATGTTATAAAGCTATCTGGGCTATCTTTTTTGTAGTCTGAAAAAGGTTTATTGTTTGCTTTTGCGTATCCGTGTGTGGTTGTTGAAATACTACCACGCATTCGCCGTTCGATGAATTGATACATATCGACGTTACTCAGTAGATCCAATTCCAGTTCCGTTATCTTAGCAGAGCATCGAATGATAATTCGGGATATTAGTTTTTGTGTCTATACCTTTGTTGTATTTGGCTACACCACCTGGTTCAAGCATAATGTGGTGACTATCCTGTCCTCGTAAATTATGGAATTCCGCAGGAATTTTATCAGTTAGTGTGTATCCCGATTTGCAGTGACTGTGTGCGGTGCCTACGCGTATTGTCCTGCTATTTTAGAGTGGACCTGTTTCTTAACATATTCGTATCTGTCGAATTTATCACCACACTTGTAACAGTAAGTTGCTTTCTCAAAATGATCTAGAGCTTTCTGGCCGACATTTTGTGAATTAAGATCTTTTGAGTGCGCATATAGGCATTTATTATGTGTAGGACCTTGATATTTAGCAATTTTGGTGTAATCCATTGCTTTGTCCACTAATTTTCTCATATTGTTTTTCTCATGTTGAAATGTTCTCAACATTTCTCATGTTGGCTGTAGTATCCTCTGGAGTTTTAATTGGTGGCTTATCAAAGTTTTCTACCATAATTTTGTTTCAGTATTTGACTTCATTCAGCATATCCGGGAAAAATAGCCTTATTGAGTCCTCTCCGCGGTATATTTTTATCGGTTTTGAATACTTATCACATCTACAGATCAGCTTGTATTTATATCCACAACACTGATGCTTCTGGTATTCCATGGTGTATGAGCTGCTGTTGTTTGGTTCTCGTCTGGGGACTTTCCTAGTTATGGACTCAAAATCGGCCTAAAGCACAAATGGAACTGGAAAATGCTTGTGAAACTTCTGGAATTTCATTTTGGAGCGTTCTTCTGAAATTATCACAGCTTGTGTACTGTCGGTCTCCATACGTATTTGTTTGTGCCTTTCCAGTAAGTCATAAGTTGAGAAGCATTGGAGGTAGTGCATCCAAAAGTGTTTCCTATGTTTGTATTTGGTCTGGTTATACATAAATTTGTTAAAATCTTTTATATTAAAAGTTTAAAACATAATAGTTTTCCGCTTCTTCATTATTAGCAGTAAGCACATAGAATAATCAAAACTCTCTTTGGAAATGTGTTTTATCCTGATGACCAAAAACATTGATGTTTGTAGAATTTTGGAGCTCTATTTTGTAATTTCTCTGAGACTAGAAAATCAACACCATTGTAGTTTAGCTGTTTTAGGATCTTCTTATCTTCCAACTTTATTTTTTCTGGATGTCTGTCTTGCGGATTAAGATGATATATGTGGCACCAGCGAAAGCACTAGGAATCGTCATTTTTAATGTGAACCAACACTTAAGCAGAATTTTTCCAGCTATTTTGGTCGTCCTGTTTATGACGATCCTCTGGATGGTTTGAATTGGAGTATATTCAAATAATGTTTATCGAATGATAAAAACTGCCATCCGCTGCCTTCAGCTAACCATATTCATCGCTTATACATAAGAAGGTCAGCAATAAAGTCTAGTTTATAATCAATCTCAGATGGTCTTGTTAGTGATACTGCATTTTTTGTGAAGTATGACGATCGTTCTATACATGGACCTGTTTCGTATTTGAAAACAGTTACTTGAATGGTTTTTTATTGTTTAATGCCATGTAATTTCTTCCGATCTCTGGTAATAATACCTCTGAGACCACCTTTTGTGGCCTGTAGTTGTTCAATAAGGGCGTCTTTCACTATTTTTATCAAGTATGATTTCACCTTGTCGTTTATAGCCTTGCGGACAGTTGGGCGTTAAGGAGCGTTTGTACAATTCTTGCGTTTCCTAAACTGTTTGCCATAATCTTCGCACTCCGTTGCTATTTTGAGACGATTGATACTCTCAGCGTTTGGGAGCCTTCTTTTGGGCTTCTTCATCCATTTTTCAAGCATTTTATCACGTTCTAGTTGATCAATTTGAGGTTTGCCGCTATTATTCATAAGTTACTGGATTTTAGTTTTTTGGTAATTAATTTTGCTATCCTTACTTTTGAGCATTTTGGTTAGCTCCTTTTTGGAAAGATCTTGGTCGTTTTTAATTTCTTTGTTTAATATAATAGATGTTGTTTTATTTACCATATATAAGAAATTATGTTTTATTTACTATATCTATTGATAAATTGTTATACCATTTTTAATTATTGGTTATGTTTAAAAGTATTATTTATAATTCAGATAAATTTTTTATAAAATGAATTAGCCAATGATCGTTTTTTTGTGTTTGGTGGTAGATATATCTTTGAATTTATTGTGGTAGTTCATAGTAAAGTTGCCGTCGTTACAAAACCAAGGGTTAGTGTTTTAGCAGCTTTTTATTGGATTTTTGTAAATTGCTTTTCTTTCTTCGCCGGAAAAATATTTTTTCTTTTTACAAAATTAGACATTATATAATAGCTTATATTTTATTTTTCCATATATATTCACAAACGTTTATATCCTTTTTAATTATTACTTATTCTTTGGTTTTTATAGTTGGAACTAAAGGATGGTATGAATATGTGTGAGAATTTTTTGAAATGATAATAGTTACATTTATTTTTGTGTTATGTTTTGAAAAAGTGTGTGTGAGTTGGTATTTCTAATTTATGAAAGTGAAATTATTTCACTCTTTGAAAAGCTATCCTCGTACCGCCATTGATATAAGTCTTAGATTAAATCCATTTTTAAAGCGTAACATCTGTGCTTGAAGTATAAGATTAGTATGAATATGTGTGAGAATGTCGTTGAAATGATGATAGTTGTAATCACTTGGGTGCTTAAGATTGATGTTTTGAAAAAATGTGTGTGATAGTTGATATTTATAATTTATGAAAGTAAAATTATTTCACTCTTTGAAAAGCTGTCCTCGTCCAGCCATTGATATCAGTCTCAGATTAAATCCATTTTTAAATCGTGACATCTGTGGTTAAAGTAAAAAAGTAGTATAAATATGTGTGAGAATGAAGTTGGAATGATAATAGTTGTATTCATTTGGGGGTTTGGGATTGATGTTTTAAAAAAGTGTTTGTGATAGTTGGGAGAGGTTTGTTGAGCCATAAATAAAAAATACATCTAAATTTTGGTCATTTTTTATTGAAACTGTTTGATTTGAGGATTTTATTAGATCCATAGTTGGAAATTTTCTCTTAAATACCATTTCGATCTGAGCGTTGTAGGGCACTTTTTGTTCAATCAGAGGCTTGCATCATACAGTGATGATTTTTTTTATGTTTCTTTTTAAAAAGTTGTAAAATGGTAAAATGTTCAATCTGAGGCTTGTACGGCACTCTTGGTTCGGTGTTAGGCTTATATCTTCTCTCCTCGTACCGCCAATTTATATACTACTCGCTTAGTTTACTTTTGCTTTTTTTTCGCTTTCCTGAAATTTGTCGGAAGTTTGTGAATGACCGGTCGGTTGGGAAATCATGGACCGACGGAGTTTCTTCTTAGCCAATCAAAACGCTCGATTTCACCGGAAGTGCACTTGCCATATATGATGCTCATAATTGTCAGCGAGGTGAATTCTTAGGGGAAGCTTTATTTGTCCTGACGTGTCTGTCCTTTATCAAAGGAACGACGTATCACGTACGTTGCTTTCTTAGCCAAGAATAAACCGAAACGACAATCTGGTTTCATGGATATGGACTACATTGTGATTATTTCGCACTATGGTTCGCTTCTCTACTTTTCGCACCGTTAAGGTTAATTTACGTAAGCATATATATTTCCCTGTTATGTTATATTGTAATGATTTGAATTGACGATAAAAGAAAAAGAAAACAAAAATTCTGCCAGAGGAAACCTTGCGCGTATTTCTACTGGGTATAAGACGCGCTCGTGCGAGTCAAGACGCGTGTGCGCGGAACCGAATAAGAGGGATGCAAAACATGGTAAATAATGAGGTAGTCTGTGGATGTTAGAGTAAAAGTGCCGTAATATTTCTTGGGCATATGTTGATTGTAGGAGATAGCCCTCACTTCACGTACGTTTTATTCTTCATTTTGCTCTCCTAGTATTAAAACAGCTGCATAATGAGTGAGTTGTGCTGTGAATTTGTAACGCACTTTGGGTGGACCAAAATTCATTGTTTACTTTGTATATATAGAAGGTAGGTCTTTGTGTTTTCTGTTGTGTAGGAGTAGCTGAAATGGAAATCTGGGAACCCGTTGATGTTGGCTTTGGAGAACACAAAACGGCGTGAGAGTACATATTACTACTAATCCAATTACTATTTGTGGTATACACTAATTTGTGTAAATTTATTGACAGCTGAGCTTTCGCTCCGTTGACTCGGGACTTCATTAGAGCATCCAACATTAAGCTAGCTGACGTCACGTTAACGACTAATTCAACGGGAAACTCAAGCTAGTGAAAATTTGATTTTATTAATACAAATTCAAAAGACCAAAATGCATACGAAGGCAATTCTATGTCTGTTGTGCAAAAAGAGCCAACTGTTTAAGAGTTGTCCTTCCTGTACAACCGTCGGAATCTTGGCGATCTCAATTGACTTTAGCCGTAACAATCAACAAGAGAAGACTAAGCAGGACCCAAACATCTATCAATATTTTTTTTAAAAAAAGGACATGTAGATTATGGAAGGGGTATTCCAGAATATGTTACGATGTTGACAAAGAAGCCATGCACAGATTACACACCTTAATGCTGGTGTTCTTCTAATATGGAAAATTTTGTGGAACTGTCGGGCTAATACAAATAATTCAGTAATTTCCTACAGCCGTACGTGACAGCCCAGATCGGGGTTTCTGGAGTAGTCAATGCAGGTTAAAAAACCCATTCTGGTAGTCGCGTTAAGTAGATATAGCAGATCCATCTCACGTTCGTTAAGTCTCGTTCACCCTCGACTTCATTTAATTAAATTCTACTTACTTTATTTTTAAATTCCTACGTACTTTGCAATTTGAATGAACGAAATTAAAAGGAATTCAAAAGAATAACATCTAGACTCAACAGTGTTTTAATTCTATTTCAGAACCACCCTCAGGATGGTTCTGAAATAGAATTGAAACACTGAACATCCAGCCGTGGATAGCGTTAAGTTGTCAAGAGAATATCTCGTGCACTTAAGTTAGATAATAATTCGCCTCCAATGGTTGTAGACTCCATAGCTCAACAGGTAGAGCGGCGGACCGGATTCCCGAAGGTGCGAGTTCAAATCCCGCTCGAGTCAACTTTTTCAGTTGATTTCAGCAGTGTAGGTTAATTGTAAATTTATGGTTTCATAGACTGAACAGGCACGAGAAGTGTCCACGAGTCGGAACAATCATTAAGACAAACTTATTCACTAGCGTTAACATAACGTCAGACACATCACACAAATCCTTGAAATGAAATAAAATGACTGTTGTAACAGTATAATTCCCACCAAATCGTGTTAAGGACGGTTCATATGGTTTTCAGTTCTATGCCCGGTTCATACTTTCGCTGGTGGTCAAACTATTTTGTTACTAGGTTTTGTTCGTCTAATTTAGTGTAAATAGTTCATCGCTATAGCGCATTGCTATAGTGCCTTTCCTCCGTTGTCTATTATCAAATTTTTGCCATATTTTTCGATGAAGGGAAACTTTTTTTCAGTTTCACCGAAAACTGATGTGAAAATCTTTCAATAAAATTTTGAAATCCAGAGTTAAACTAATAAGTACACAAAATTGACATTCAGTAAATATTTGGATTGCAGTTCAATGTACGAAATTTATAATTGTTTGTACATTACGTATCGCATTTACATTTGGCTTTCTTTAGCTGAACTGACACTGTCATACAAACATTCTCCAGATACTCTTCTTCTGGCCGAAACGTTTGACTTGGTATAAACATCTCTTCATTTGCCGCCACCTGTGATACTTAAAACATACGTCTTAAGTTCAGTCTATAGTCAAATTTTCATTCGTATGCCTTCAACAACTTCCCAACATTTACAGCGTATTCATTCTTCTCAGAGCTACCACTTGCAAATTGTACGATGGGAAACACAGCTGTTGAACATGGTGGAGGTGGTGATGGTATTAAGGGACAGTAAAAGTCGTTTAATGAAAGCCATATCAAATCGGGCTCTAAATCAATCAGTTTCTGTAAACTACCAGTAGCTGCCTGGAAAATAAAAAAAAATCCAAATAAAACTAAAGAATTCCAAAGAAACCTACGTATATCTTAAGACTACGATATCCACCTTGCAACAATATAGTCAAACTGAGTTGCAATATTATATCATATCAAATAAAGATGATCCAGGAATCAGAATAAGATGAAAGAATCTGTAAAAATGCTAGTTTGAACTGATCAATTCTGCTGGTCAATTTGGTATGCAATTATATACAATCAAAGTTGGTCAAAACATTATGATTTAAAGAACGAAACGAACTCCGAAAATCAGCATCTTGCAAACTCAAGATTTAAGATGTACTTCATCACAGTCGTTATCAAACATGTCAGTGACGACTTTCAAAGATGAATGTTATGAGCCAATGTTAAACGGCATGTGGTATGTTTGGTGTATGTAGATCTTAAATACGCATGTTCCTGAAGCATCTAATCTTAGAAAAGTTTTCGGAGTAAGCTTCTGATGGGCAGTGAGATGCTGTACCCATCAAGCGTCTCAGACTTAGATGGTAGAGCAAAGTTTACTTACTGTACATGTGCGTGAACGACTTATTCAAAGAGGATAATGACTTTGAACTAAATTTGAAATATTAGAGCTTCTAATATCTCCGGTGTTATAACTTAAATCATGAGTTAAGATGTTGATGTTTGGACGTTGTTTCTTACCTTAATTCAATCGTCGACTGAGGTAATAAATTTTGTGATTCGTCCCCTTGAATGAAACTGCAATATATTTTTCATTTAGATACCTATGTTTAGCTAAATTCAACTGCATTTTTGGATAGCTTATCTAGCGAAAAAGTCCTTACTAGTGAACAGCACTATCTAACAGCAAACAAAATCGAACTTACTTTTTATTACTGAATTAGGGAGATACCCACTCAACAGTTCTATTTGGCAGACAAAATTTAAGTTCGGCTGTTTATATAATACACGGCGCTGTCCACTTGTTATTTTACGTATCCGTCGAATGTGGTATTCAGGCTTTGAAAAACCGGGCCCAGCACAACCTCTTAAAACATCCATGCTGTTGAAAAACATGTAGTGACGCTTGGTAGTCCGAAAAGAGAAACCCTCCATTTGAATGGCACAGGAGCGAGGGGATATTTTACGTAGCCGCCCGCTCTCACGGAGAATGTTAAACTCATTTGTGACTGTATGGTTCCTTTTCGAACCATAAGAATTTAGTATTTTACTTTGGCTAACGCCAGACGATATTACCGGTCAAGGGGAGGACCCCGAGTTACAAAGGAGTTAGTACACTAATTTACGTTTAAAAAGCCCCAGAACAATCGACAATTGGTTGAAGGATGTAAAGTAAAAACTACGTAAAGATTAGGAACCACGACAATCCCTTTCTTTCTACATACCTGTTGCAGTTCTCGTGGTTGTCTTTGACTTAAGTAAGGCAAGATGGACGACACCACTTTGTCACATTCGACGTCCAAAATGTTAAGATCTCGGCAGAGAGTACCAATAGTGCTCAGAATGGCCAGTTGAAATTTAAAACTTTGCGTGTGGCTGTAAATCGGGCCTGCTTTCAAACTCACAGCTTGCTGCCTTACGAGAAAAGACGTCAGAGTAGAAAACGCCTCTTTAATAACACGGCGGCGCATAAACTGACCAGAAGTATTTACCATTGTGCAAAGTACGGATACAGCTCTTGTTCTTACAACCTAAAGTATACGAGATGAATACATTTTTTCAACTAAAGTTGTGTGACAAACCAGGTCCAACTGGATTAACTGAGCAAACGAATCAGTGAAACAATAAAAGAAAAAAAAACATAAAAAAGAAAAGATTTAAAAAGATTGGATTTAGAGTCCCAGTAGACCGCATTCGTAATGGCCGCTAGTTTAAATATTCCTTATTCGCATCTTAAATAGCAGTTGTCGTCTCGTTCAGAAAGAAAAATTCTTTTGAATTTCAAGCACGAAGACCAGGCGAGTGAGGCTAACTTATATGCTCATGAAAGAATATTTTACACAGCTGCAACTATGAATAAGTTTTATAGCATTCGCTCGTTTTGCCCGAAAACACTAAAATAGAAACCTTTGCCTTCATATTTCAAATAAAGTTAGCAGCATGGTCTGATAGAACGCACAGTTATAAACTTTACTCGGACCGCAATACGTTTTGTTTAAACTAAATTTAAATGATGGGTTTTTATTGTGAGACAGCTAAAATGTACGTTTTTCTCGAAGAAAAGTGTAAAAGGTAGTTTGTGGTCAACTCTGTTGATATCTAAATACAGCTAGAAAGGCAAATGAGAAGACGAACCCGAAAAAAATCCCAGTGTTGCCATTTTCTTGCAAGCATTACTCAAATATGCGAAATTATGTACGCATACTCATCAGAAATAAAAATATTTAGTTTATTAGCCTAACACCCCTCTTAGTTTGTGGGATCACCCAACTCGGTTCTATCTATAATTATTACTTTAGCATCCTTTAATCCCTTATGTCTCTAAGTAAAAAGAAAGAGGAGATAAATTCTCTCTTGGATTCTTACAGTAGAGATTTACGCTACTTTAGTTAAGATAGATTCACTTTTGGGCTTATTTTCTTGTAAAAATTGGATTAAATAGAGCTTTTCAAACTTCAATAACGTGAATCAGATTTTAATGGTGGTAAAAGGAAATTCATTTAAAACAAGTAATTAAATACTCAGTTAAACTGAAGTTTATTAAAGTCAATGTAAAAAAACATTAACATTTATGAAATTTCATTAGCGTCAATCAAAATTCAATAAAAAAAAAAATGAGAAAATCAACAAAATAAAATAAAAAGTCGTTGAGCGATAAAACGTATATATTGATGTATGTTGTTTGAAGAAGACTAGTAATAACAGTTACAAAGACTGGCAATGTCTACAGGAAATCGTAGCACAAGATAGAGCACATGAAACGTCGTTTTCAGATGTGTTCGGCCAGATTAAGGGTTACGATGACTGAACAAAGAAGACAGAGAATTCCGCAGGATAACATGGGAAGTTTAATACGGTTGTTTTGAAGAGCCAGAACCAGGCTATATCTTGGAATAGCGGAGATTTTGGGGTCCAATCGCTCAATTGCCACAACGATAATATCCAAATGCTGTACATTCGAGAAGATAGGGTTAAGAGCCCTTATGAACCTTACCTTATCTTCTTGCGATATTCTCTCTCTCCTCCTTGGCTCAGTCATTGTAACTTTCACTCTAGCCGCACACATGTCAAAACAACGTTTTAAGTGCTACATGGATGTATCTTGGGCAATTGTATGTACAACATATACCCACACATTATCGGTAGTTGACTTTTTATTTTTTTTTTTGTTGATTTTCCTATTTTTCTTATTGAATTTTGGTCAACGCTAACGAAATTCCATAAATGTTAATGTTTTTTACATTGACGTTATTGAACTTCATTTTACGGAATATTTAAATACTGTTGTAAATGAATTTATTTTTAGCGTTGTTAAAATTCGATTGACGTTATTGAAGTTTGAAAAGCGTTGTTGAAGATGTGAATCGCTCAAACGAACATCGCTTTTGCTTTAATGAAGGGCAAAAGGTGTAATTGCCAAGCGTGTTGATTTTCATTTTCTATCTTTTATTAAAGGATTACTGCATACTAACACAGATTTAAGAGATTTCCTGGTAAGACTTAAGAGGTTTGCTAAGATTCTGGATTGAGCGATTAGTGGTATTGGATGTGGTTGTGTATTGGATGAGGTTGTGTATTGGATGAGGTTGTTCCTCATGAAGAATGTTTGCGAGAGTGACGAGTGAGGAATGTGCTGATGTGTGCAGTTCTAATAGGGATTTTAAACTGTTGGTAGATGATATAATAGATCAGGCTAGAGTTCCTTATCATTTTGAGTTAAGCGGGAAAAATTATAGACAGAAGTTAGTAATTTCGTCGTATTTATTTATTTTTTTGACTAAGTGCAAAAGATGGAAAGGTAGGTGCAGATGTATACTGTTAGCCCATCGATACGCATCAGTATTTAGATAGTTGATAACGTCATCCGAATCATGTGAAGCGTGGTATTCCTAATGCAGAGGCATTGGGACAACAAAATACGCGACTCAGTGGACATTTTAAGAAAAATTTCATGGATTCCAACTTTTGGAAGGTCAAGGAAAAATGTAGCGAAAACCTTTTAAGTCAAGGGGTAAAGAGGAAATGGGAATTAGTCCTTAAATCCTTGAAAATGGAAATGTTTCACAGGTTTGTAAAAATTAATTAGGTAATTGGAGGCCAGAAGAATTTGTTTGCAAGATTTACGAAGCAGTCAGATCTTAGATCTCGACAGTAAAGTCCCGAGGGGTGTATTCGTCTTTGAATGTAGGAGTATGCTCTGTGAACGTTTTTCACGAGTTAATTCAACAAAAACTGTATCCCGCAGCAGGTCGTCCAGCTTGGTTAGGATTGAACACACAAAAGCTTGATAATTCTCCTTTCTTCCGTTCGCGTTGCAGAATAACTAGTTAGAAGACAACAGGCAGTAAAATTTATGGATAGTTTAGTTACAATTTCATTTATTATGTTCCCGCTATGACGTCTTAAGGCTTATTCGAAGCCAGACACTGTTTTCCCGGCCATAATGTTTAAACTGGTCTGTGGCAAATGTTGCAGTTCCGAAAGCAAGGTGAAAGTTAGTGGAACGATGCAATGTAGAAAACCAAATGGGTTGGGAGACTACCAGAACTTAGATCTCAAAAAACTGACGTTTCAAGCGAAGGCCCTTCGTCGGAGTGAAGTGTCTACATTTAAGTTGCGGCAGTTTCGCAACCCTTCTGGTTATCTACGAGTCGTCCAAAACAGCCCGTGCAGCGCTCTACATTTGCAACGTAGATTACAACGTTTGCCTTATTTAAAGTAGCTATTCAAAGTTCCATTGTGAGATGATGGACGAATAAGTTTGACCGATATAATTTGAATCTCGTGACTGACATGAACGACTTGTTCATGGATTGGAGAACTTTGGCAAAATAGCTATCAAATTTGTTTCGTTGTCGTCAGCTATCAAGTCGTCCTTCGTTTTTTTTCTGTGTATACTAGCTAAAAAGTTGTCGTTGGCCTCGCAATGTATCTTATGCGGTGGTCAATTTCATATATCAGAAGCAGCGAATTTTTTCAAGTAAGTGGCTTTTTCCTTCTTGGTGTTTTAGATTTTGGAGTCACTAGGCCTGTTCGGGCCGACGAACTGGTGAATTTAACCCTGCACAACGAAAATCATAAAATCCTTTGCTGGTGTCACTGTAATAAATCCTGTAAATTTCAACAATTACTTCTTTGTATTTTCGCTTTTTTTAAGCTAAATGTTAATCTGGAACAACGCCATCTTAAGTTCTTTACTGGCGTTTTGAAGTTCTTGGATCTGCATCAAAACTACGGAAAATGGAATTACCTATGCTCGGGAATTATGGATATTTCATTTTTTAGGTGAAATATATGACATAACCTTGGCAATAGTTAGAAAACAAAGTCGCTTACCAGTTCATCGTCAGACAAGCTTCTCACCATTGGTGGCCAAAGTTTGTGAATCATTGGCAAAAGGTTATTTTCAGTAGCTGCTAATCCTAATATACCATGTTCAATGGTATCTAGCACGACCAGTCGAACTTTGACAAATTTTGAAGTCACATAATGAGTACATTTTTCCAATGCCTGTAAATATGAAAAAAAAAAACATCATGACATGAATTGAGAACATGGCCCGTGATACAACTCATTAGCTAGTTAAATCTGTTTTATTTATGTTTAAAATTACAGCTGGAAAATTCAGGATACTTGGAGATTGAAGAACGACACGAACCTATATCCTTTAGAATGCGAGCCAGACGTTCGAATATTGAGTTACAAGGTCTCAGATGGCAGACGAATGTTATTTGTGGTATCTAAATCTGGAACGAGTCAGTCTGCAATGACTTGCTGAACAGCTTCTCGTTAGACTTTTGTTAATTTCCAGTTAGATACTGTTATTTATTCTAAATTACAGCAAGTTCCATCAATTGAAATTTTGTTCCTTTTTGTTTTTGAAATTCAGAAAAAGACTAGCATTTGGAACGTTGCGGGTTCAAGTCGAGCTCAGCGTTTTTCGGAGTCTCAAAAACGTAACCCGGAATTGGAAAGGTTGCCTATTGTAGTCCCGCTTAGAGGTCAGAGCTACTACCAATAAGAAACAACGAAATTCCAGACCGCGTTCGGACTGAGTGCCCATGCCCAGTGCCCAGCTCGAGCAATACCTGGACAGGTAGTACCGGTGCTCAGGTTCAGTGCCAAGATTTTCGCTTTGAGTATGGTGTCAAGACCAGTGCTCTTACCCGGGCGCCGATCGCGAGCACTCGGCCTGAACGCGGCCTAACTCGGTTTTCTTTGTTGCGATGAAGGATGCACAACACAAATATCACGGAATATTGGAATTACCATTTTAAACGAAAGAGACGGAATTTAAAAATCCCCGGATGAGCATAGGCCGAACAGATTGAACACTTGTTTCATCTCACAAGTTTCCGAAAGCAGTTTTTTAACCCTTAAACGCCTAGGGCTAATCGTTGTGACGAGTAAAATTGCCTGGTGTAAGCTAGATTAAAATACTAAAGTCCAGCCTTGCCTCTTAATGGTTAAAGAATGATGTAAAAGTACAGGATGCTGCGTAGGCAGTGTACATAAAACAACGTAGAAAGTTAAAACGTTGGTACACTGCCGAACTTATGTTGAAAAATTCTGACGCTTCGAGCAAAGGCTCTTCTCCAGGGAGTACAACGTGCTCTTGAGAATAGGAACACGTTTCAGTCTCTGAAGTAGGGCTGCTCAAAGCGTTAGAATTTTTTAACGTATGTACTGAAGTCTACCACATTTTAACTTTCTACACAGTTCTTTTTTAAAAATACGAGGTGTTCTGACGTATTCTGCTATGTTTGTTGCTAGGGACAGCTCATTATGGCAGCTAAGTAGTCTCGGGTTGGGATTAAAGATTTAAGGAATATGGAAGATATTGTGTGAGCGGGATATGTGGACAAAGGCTTTTTGGTTGGTTTTTAACTTCACGCACGGAAAACTGTAAACTCAATAATTTTCGCCATTATCAATACTATGCCGTATTTTTAAAAGTCATTTGAACCAGAGCAGCTGCCTATGAAAACGTACGCATGTTATCGTCTATTTATAAAATTAAGTTCATTCTTGGTTGTTTCATTTTCATTGGCTGTTAGTCATGATCTACTAAAGAACAGACGCACGGATGGCGTCAGTAAAAAAAGAACCGACCCCAACATTCCGCGTATTCATCACGAGTCAATGACGTCGCTTCATTTGTGTGGATCATGGATCGCATCAGAGAGCGGTTTTCGTGTTTTTCAATGCCCCGAATATCCCCCCAGCATACGGAGAGCAACTCCACAGAGAAAATTAAAGCATGACTCATTATTCAATCAATTTCTCGTTGTTGAAATGATGCATCATCATTCAATCAACTTATAATCTTTGCCTTCCTGATTTTCCACTTTCTTACCAGTTCAGTAAATTTTATGTGTTGTGGAATTTCCTTTACGTTAGATTTCTCTTTCCCTTCGGTGTATTGAGCAAATGCACCATCTTTATCTTCTACTGACAATTCCTCATTTGGTACGTCTCCCAAAGACGTCTTCTTCAGTTTCAGGTGCGCGACAAAGAAGTCCTTGAGTTCGGTGTTCTGAGAGACAGGAAAATTAATTATGAGAAGAAAAGATACAAAGTAAAGTAAAACTGTTCTGCAACAGATCTTTGGCTTCATATTCTTCTTCGAAGTTGCTTAACTCTTTCCTGTCCGAGGACTTTCCCCTGGACGAGTAAAATCGTCTGGCGTTAGCCATAGTTAAATACTAAAAAATCACTTAAAAATCGACTTTGCGATTGCATGGCGAAAATTCCATCCCGGTTGGCGCTACCGATGTAATCACACGATAAAATGTAAAAATTGAAAAACACTTGGGAACCATGCCAAAATGTGAAAATAATAAAGACTACCTCCCAATTTCCATGTAGATTTACTTTCAGCTCGGGCTGAAATTTCTCAAGTAACCAAGAATATTTTCAGCCCGGCTGAGCGGGCTGAAACTCAATCCAGGCTGAAAACCCTCCCTGAAATCAGCCTATTAGAAGTGCACATTCGTTTTGAACCGGGGTCCAATTAGAATACCAGGGTCATGTGGATGCCCACATAATATGCCAAAGTAATAAACAGCCATCAAATCTTTACCTGAATGTTAAAAACAAATGTGTACTTGTTGCAGACTAGCGTTGCTGTAAACCACACGTGAACGTTCGTCATAAGACGAATTTGCACATTTGGTAACCAGCTCAATTTTTTCAAAATTCAATATATTTAATAAGTATTTGAATAGTACAGGAAATAACCTATCCGCATTTAGCATAAGTTATTTTAAGCGTGGGGTTATATACAAAACAATCCAACCGACTAATATATAGTACAAAGACGTGCTATTTCTATTACACCATAAATAAATAAATAAATTAATTGATTAATTAATTAATTTAAAATATAATTATCGGTTGGTTAAGTGTAAGAAAATTACAGAGTTGCCATTGTCTGCATGATATAGGGGAGTTCCACATAGTCATCACAAGACATCAGTATTTCCATCAATACTTGTTTACATTTTATTTTAACTCTGTATTAACTTAAGCAGCAAATATAAATTGGTAAGCTACTCCAGGTTTTTACGCCAAATGTCAAGACATCATGTCATAATTTATGCATCACTACTGTAAATAGCTTCCTGTCATTCTAGTCTATTCTTGCATCAAGTATCATGTAACACTATATATTATCTCGTATGTAAATAACTTACTCACTTCGCACTGAAGATGGCATAGGTATGCTGAAACATGTTTGCTTTTAAAATAAAAATAGTTGTCGTTTATTTAAAATGTCTATTATTAATAATAATAAAGTACGGTAGCCTTTCAGTCAATAAAACCTGATTTTCAAAGGTCCGTGATACGTTCAGAAAAACTTTAACTATAATACAAACAGTACATACTAACATATAACAAATTTAGATACAATTAAAAACACTATAAATAAATTATATAAATCTTAAATGCCTTTTAAAAGATTGAAGCGTAACGTTTGTAAAATTTTCTCCAGTATGTATGGCAGTTCGTTCCAGGGAAGGGTAGCTCGACACGAAAAGCTTTTTTTTAGTAAAGTTTGTGTTTGGTTTCGGTAACAAAGCAACACGAGAAGTAGGGCAAAACAAATGAATTATACATTGTCACAAGATCTTTTAAAACAAAACATATACCGAATATAATCATCTTGTAAAACTCAGGATATGAGTCAAAAACAAGAGAGAATGTTTAAATGGTAACATTTCGAATTTATTACAAATTCATCATCAGACCAAGGAGTCTCTAATATCTTGAGTTTTACAAGACGATTATATTCGGTATATGTTTTGTTTTATACTTTTTCAAACTATCGGCTGGCTATTGTTTTTGGTACAAGATCTTTTTGCAGAAGAAAAGGTTTTGCGCTGTTGAGTTGCTCGATATTTTTAGAGATCTTTTTTCGTTGTTTCTCTATCTGTTTGTCCGAGTTTAAGTGGTCATCAAGGATGAAACCAGTACTCCTTTTGAAAAAAAATCAATTTATCCTATAGCTTCCAATGTTAATTTTCAATCTTTCGGTAATTAATCGTAAACGGTTACTATTGTTTACATCTGACAGTTAGATTGTGTGCTCAAAATCTCTATGACATGAGTCAACTATCATCTCATATAGAAATTTAGAGCGAATAATCGAATTTTTTTAGTAAAAACTAGTCCATTTTTGATAGTTTTTCAAAGTTCAAAGCTTTGCATGGCGGCATAAGATTTAATTTCGTACTATTAAATTCACTTACGTACTAACTTATCAGTTGATGAACTAATCAATCAACTTAAACTTTGCCTTTCCTCGACGTGTTCCTGTGGCGAGATCAATACTATGAGCAAACCAGTGGTGCTGCGATGGGTTCACCTTTCTCTGCAGTACTTGCCAACATTTTTATGGAACACTTTGAAGAGAAAGCGATCACCAACAATCCACTAAAACCCAAATTATGGAAACGCTACGTGGATGATGTCCTTGCGATTTGGTCACACAACAAACATCAGCTGGACAGTTTTCTAGATTATCTCAACAACGTGCATCCATCGATCACCTTCAACATGGAGATAGGAAATGATGAACATTCCTTACCTTTGCTCAACATGCTTCTCACCAAAAAACCTAATGGGTCCCTTAGCCATTCCGTCTACCGCAAACTTACGCATACCGACCGATATTTAAATTACCGACCTTTCCACCACCCTAAAGTTAAGCCCTCAGTCTGCAAAACCTTAGTGCACCATGCCCACTCCATCTGTGATAGCATGAGCATTAGCAAGGAACTGGAGCACCTCAGCTTGGTCCTAAAGAACAATGGTTTCCCCGATGACCAAATTAAACTACAGACCGAAACGCCAACGGTTAACTCCAACAGTAAAGAATTTGTAGCCACCTTCTGCATCCCGTACATTGGTCCTGCGTCCCACAAAACTGAACGAATTTACTCTCATCTAATATTAAAGTATATAATACCTCTGGACAGAAGATCCACCAACTACTCTCTACTCACACAGAGAAAACTAACGGCAACTTAAAGCTAGGTGTATACGGTATCGTATGTGAATGTGGTAAGGTATACATTGGAGAAACCGGACGTAACTTGAAAATTCGACTAAAAGAACATAGAGGTTGCTGCTCCAAATCCAAACGAGACAAATCTGCTATTGCAAACATCTGTGGGAACGGGACCACCAAATTCAATGGAATGAATCCAAGCTGCCCGCACCAGTAAACACTTATTTCACTAGACAAATCAGCGAATCGATTGAAATCTTCAAAAACCGGACAATACCACAAGAAGGAAAACCGCTACATGAGACTTGGTCGACTCTTTTTAGTTTATCCTAATCCATCTTTAATTCGAACTTTCATCTTTAATCCATTTATATCGTTTAATTTTAAAATGGACGCGTACGCATGCTACATTACTCAAGACGGTCACCGTTTGCACGTTGACGTGAACAAACTTTCAGTTTACCACCCTCTGAAGACGACCCGAGTGTACGGGCCGAAAGCTCAGAACTAACTAAACAAACATGGTGTAAACCTACAAGATTTAATAATACCAAATTAAAACTCGGCTTTATTTCGTTAATTGCTGCTACTTGATATCTATCGAACCACAGACATTGAGTAGCCTAGACAATAAGATTGTCAAATTTGCATTACACTACTAGTACTTAAACACAGAGCAGAAAGCTTGCTCATGTGGGAGCTTGGTAAATATCAGAATTATTATCATATCGTGACTTCCGCTTAGGTAGTACATATGATGAACCTACAGCCTAGCTCGCCATCTGAGTCGTAG
>JBAHVQ010172683.1:0-18238 GCA_036872915.1 Nanipora kamurai
TGCATGACGTAGTCAGCGCATATCAGGTTGCATAGGAATCAACAATTTATTATCACCTGATGAGTGTGGCGAGCTCTACTCGTCATACGAAACAAATTTTTAGTGATAAGAAATAAATAAAGTAACTCAAGACTGCCTCTGGTTGTTTGTTTATATATATATATATATATATAAACCAAGAATGGTAACCAAGAAGGTTGTAGTGCTGGCTTGAGAATAAAGAGCGCTCAATGCTATACCAGTACAGCGAATAAAGAAAGTGAAAATAGACGAAATTTGCTGTCGCTACTCTGAGTTTCACGCGCTCAGGCGATCATCAAGCAACTGACAGATCATTTAATTATTCACACAATTTACAAGTTCACAGATGGTGTTGTGTTAAAACAAAATATACACCGAATATAATCATCTTGTGGAGCCAGTGTAATATATAATATACTATAATATACATACTATACCATACCATACCATACCATACCATACCATACTATACTATACTATACTATAATATAATACAGAGTTGAAAAAGCTAAAACAGTTTTTATCGGTAACTTGAGTTTCACGTACTACTGTATATGTGTATATATATACAACTCTCTCTCTCTCTCTCTCTCTCTCTCTCTCTCTCTCTCTCTCTCTCTCTCTCTCTCTCTCTCTCTCTCTATATATATATATATATATATATATAGATATCTATATATATATATAGATAGATATATATGTATTTAGTATTTTCACGTCCTTTCTTCCCAAAAGATTTCTTCCAAAAAATTTCTTCTTCCAGGAATCCTACCTACAACTTCCCCTCAAGGCTTAGAACTTTTATGAGAAATTAAGAATGAGGAGTATGATCTTATAACTGGAATTAATTTCTTTTTTTAACAAGAATTTGCCAAAATCTACGAAAGGCTTGATGTTACTTTAACTGAAAGAGGAGAGTCCTTCTATCAAGACCTGATGGGCAAAATTGTTGACGATTTGAACAGAAAAGGTCTGTGGTATTGACATATTTTGTTTTTAAATGAAAATACCGTGCTATTTTCCTCAGCGATGGTTTACCACATGTTCCAAAGTTTAAATAGTTTACCAAATTTTACAATATATTCTCCACCGCTTTAAGAGTTCCTTCAAGTTAGATACACTTCATGTTTGTTCCATGAGCACTAGAGAATGTCTTTTTGTTGCCATGCTTCGCATCTGGATGGATGTGCATTATTAGTTTTGCCGAAACCTCACCGTTTGTATTTTTTTAAAACAGACTAAGCTAATCTTATTATTTTACCTTCAATATCCACGATTGATATCGGCTACTAAGCGTGGCCAACTACCGAGGTAATTTTACTCCCTTGCATCTAATATTTAAAAGAAATAACCAATAAGCGTAGCCCGTGACCATTAAAAGGTTTTTAACTAGCAAGGTAATCTAATTCCTTTACATCCAGTATTTCCAATGAATATCAATCGTGACGAATAAAAAGGTCTAACTAGTGAGGTAATACATTAATTCAATAGTGGAAACTCCAGGGCCCGATTTCATAAAGCACAATTGCGAAGAAAAGACCGGCATTGTTCCGAAAGTCAGTCTGTTTGCTGCAGACAACTTATCAATGTGTCGGTAGATAGGAATTGTATTTCCGTGTACTTTAGATAATAAAGATGGTAATGTCAAAATGTAAATTAGACCCAAAAGGCAGATAGATCACTCATTGTACATCATGATTAAAGAAGAGCAGAAATCGTTAAAATGAGCAGTTCTGGCCGAGAGTTATCTTGTGCGCCCCATCTTGTATACGTAACAATGACCGGTGAAAAATTATAACCCTTTAAGTCAGATTAACTTAATTGGTTGGAGATGTTTTCATTTATACTGATTCAATGAAAATATATTAGGAGATATGTCTTTGAAAAAAAGGCATTTATATTTGATGTCACTTTAATGTACCTTTCTTAGGTTCATTATGCAGGAACCATTTCATGCAGGTGAAACAAACCAGCTGACAAGCGACAATCTTAAATGGTCGCTGCAATTAGTGCTAATAGCTTTCTTCCAATTATGGTTTGCTGATGCATATTACTGTGCAAGGCTGTTTTGCTTCAAAAATATTCTCCCTATGCTTGGTAAACATGACTTGTCTGACCTAATGCTTCGACCAAGTATTTAAAAAAAAATTATTGGAGGACCATAAATAAATTGAATTTAAGTAAGAAATAAATCGTATAATAAAAGAATTATTGAACTCGGGTATAGAGATACTTATCTTGATTTGACATTGCTTTGCAGTATCTGCTTACCGTGCACAAATCACGATATTTTGCGCAACTTCGTTCAAAATTATTATTGAAATGAAAGTGAAAGGAAATAGTTCTGCTAAAATTTGGGTTTTTTGGTTGATCTACCATGTGAAAGAAATTCGTTCAGTTGCAAATTTGGTTTCTTTTTTATACTGTATACTGGTTGCCATTCCCAGGCATGGTTCGAGAAGAGGAAGGTCGTAAACTTATCTTTCCATCTGGTAACAAAGTTCCGTTGACTGTTGTGAAATCGGACGGCGGATACACTTACGACACATCAGACTTAGCCGCTCTGAAACAGAGACTTACGGATGAGAATGGTAATTGGTTGATTTATGTCGTAGATGTTGGTCAGGTGAGGTTTCACTGTGCCGCACGTTTCAACTGTTACTTCCCATTTTCCATGTTTTGTATAATAAATGCACAGAACCGTAATTACATTTACCAGACATTTGTGTTTTACAATCCCCAGTCTTTAACAGGTATATTTTTGAAAAAATACGGATACAATTATATTTAATTTTATTATTACTGTTATGATTTATTATCATTATTATTATTATCATTATCATTATAATCATTATTATTATTAATATTATTATTATTATTGATTATTGCTGTTTGTGGTTCTTATCATTGTTATTATTATCTGTAATAATGCTTTTGTTTAGAAGTGTTTGTGCGAAGTATCAATTAGTAATATTGTAGCGGGTTTTGATTTGGATTCTTGTCCTTGTTGTTGATTTAAACACAGAACTAGCGCATAAAAGAGGGAACCCCCCTTTTAGAATTCATTCTAGTTTATCAGAGCATGGCGAGTTTGTTAACAGTAAACTTGACTTGAATTTGACGTTAATTCAAGGATTTATATTTTTCAGTTATCTACCAAAGGTCATTTAGATGCTAAAAAACATAGAAAAGTAGTCACTAAGTGAAAAGAAGTAAATTACGCATACCAGCCACGAATATTTCAACTTCGTGGATAAAATTTATTGTAGTTTATTATTATTCATAGTAGGAAATATAAATGAATTCGGCATCCAACACCAACCAATAAGATTGTTGCTGTATTTTTAACATTTAATGACTGAGGTACTCAGCATGTACATATGCACTCGTTCAGCGTTTAAACGATACTTTTTCCTAGACACGAATACCTAATTAGATGAGACGAGACGAAAAATGATGACTGTGGTTGACCTGAATGAATTATCCTTTACTGACATTAACAACAATCGATTTCCTCAAAATATCAGCAATAGATTGACCAGGCGGGAAAAGGCATGATAAAAAAACAACAAGGAAATCAATTACAGGCGTTAAAATGTAGCGACATGCCTTGTCGCTACATATCATCGTACTCTGATTCTTTGTAATTCTACTTCTGAAGATGTTGCATGTGGCAACGAAACGTTAGAAATTAATAAACCTTGTATATGTTTCCTTGTTGTTTTTTATCATGCCTTTTCTCCGTATTTTATGCTGGGCTCTTATATTTGTCACAAGAATCGATTTCCTAATTTACAGGGTTCCCATTTCCAATCGATATTTGCTGCTGGTCGTGATGCTGGCTGGTATGATCCCAAGAATACCAGAGTAGATCACGTGGGATTTGGCGTTGTCCTTGGAGAAGATAAGTAAGAGTTGCGAAACAAAGAATTTGAACTGTTTATCGTCTATGTGCGATTTTTTATTGCACGGGAAAGGTAACTTTTTGAAGATATTTCGCGTCTCCAAAGTATGATGAAAATTCCACATCTGGCTGCTCTTTCACAGGCCACCCAGCCGCTCAAAAAATTGAAAAAACAAGTTGCAAGAAATCCAACAAGTTGAATTTTCGGCAACGAAAGAGAGCTCATATCACTTGACCAGCCACTCTGCGACTTTTCTTTTGCGCAGGCGGTATGGCTTTAGCATTTTTAGCCAATAAGAAATAAATACAAAAGCATTCCAGTCTATTTTAAACGCATGGCCTATTAGCTTCCAACTTGTCGCTAATGTTTGTCCTTTTGGGTAGCCACTATCTCGTTTCGGTGATGGATTCTTTTTCTTAAAGTAAAGTATCGCTTTACAAACAAACAGGCTGACATAGAGATTTTTATCAAGCCTGAGTAGACTCGTTTAACCAAATCATGCTAGCAAACAAACGAGAAAAGAAAGCAAAAAAAAGCCAGTATGTAGCCACCTTTTCTCTTCTTTTCATAGATGTGAGAATCCTATGTACTTTCATAAAAATTGTGTATATTACGATCTAAACTATGCCTCTTGCAAATTATATTGGTTAAAATTTCAAACTCGTAATAAGATTTAAATACCACACATGAGCAAACCAGTAATCTTACCGATAGCAAACTGCTGTTACAACTAAGACTCCTATGGATTGCTTAAGTGAAATACATTCTGAAATGCTCTATTGACCTAAACAGACTCAGTGAGCAAAGATTATGAATGTGTACATGTTTATAAAGTAATTACTAATTCTAATCGGTTATGAAAAGAATATGACATCCAAGTGTTTGTGACCACCTAGAAAATTCTTCTGAGTTAACAAGCTTGAGAGCATGCACACTTAAGAGCACTATTAACTATTAATCAGAGCGTCCTGTAATAACAGGGATTATCGATTGCGAAGTAACAATTTAAAGCTTTATTTACCTAAATCGAAAACAAATTTCTTAAAAAAAGTAGTTTCTCATATCCGAGAACCTGTCCTGGAATAGAATACCTACTAATACTCTAAGACTAAAAAATGATTCAAGTACATCAACAGTTGCTAATAAACTTATAATTACTTTAACCAACATTCGTAAATTAGATAATATACAATATTGTACAATAGTAGATTACTATTGACTTCTTGTGTATATAGTTAAGTACTAATAGTTCTTTGATTGTGATTTTCCACACGCTCTTTGAAAATAATTTGTGTAATGAAAGGTTACCGTGTATAAATATGTTTAAATAATAAAACAGTAATAAATAATATGTTTTGGATATTTTAGAAAGAAGTTTAAGACAAGGTCTGGTGACACCGTTCGTTTAAGCGATCTTTTGGATGAAGGCTTGAAACGGGCCCTGGGGAAACTGAAAGAGAAAGGAAGAGAGAAGGTTAGAATTTAATAACATAATTAACGTTTACTGGGGTTTTTTACATTTGACTTAATTTTTATGTCGTAGCTACCAACGATATTATGAAATATATACAAGATTTGCGGCCGACCTGAATGTAGTTTACAAGGCGTGCTTTAGTTAATCTCGTACAGGTTGGACTCGAGTATCGTACATTACCTGTCCAACGGATGTATCAAGGGCCATGTTTACTGACTGTGTATAATGATACGGACCGACGTGCTATATTTTTGTTTGTATATGTAAAGGATTATGTAATATTTAAAAACCAAGAAGTAGGGCTTTATCGGATGAACAACTCGGAGAGAGCCGAAGTATTTTAAATCCGATAAATATCACGCTACGATTGTTTTAATGACGTCTAAAACGAACCTCTTTATACTTTGACTGACCAGTTTAGTTTCACAATTAATTTGACGAGAAAAGCGAGCGGCATCTGTATCAGATATATTGATATGGCACGATTATGATTTTTTTTTGTATTTTCCTTCTGAATGTATTATAGAGTCGCTAGAAAGTCAAATAAGTAAATTCTCATATTATTTTGCTTAGAGAAGTACTATTACCAACCAAATTCGAACCGTCTGTGCCCGCATAAGCCCAATTAGGTCTGGAAAAGCTAAATTTAAGTATGAAGGAAAAGCAAAACGCGCTATGAAGCTTGGCAAGTATAGAATTAAGAATGAACTGCGGCCAACAGAAGAATATTTATATTGACTAAGTTGTGCTCTGCACAATTTAAATATGTTTCCACTCATCTCCTTGTTAGATTAAAATTAATGATACCTTTACAGTGCCTGAGTTAAAAAAAAAATGCAAAGATATCTTAATTTTTACTGGATAGCCCAATCAGGTATCTGAGTTCTTCTCCGTACAGGTCCAGTTAGGGCCATCCCCCATGGGTCTAGTGTTATTACTCGGGCTGCCCAGAGTCTAGGTTTTGGCTGCGTTTCAGTGTTTTTTGGAGGTTTTTGGGTGTCACAAATTTGCAAAATTGCGCAGTATTTCTCGTCAGGCCTTGAGTGAGGCTGTACTCAGTCACACAGTAAACTCTTGATACACACAACCAATGAACCGACTTGTACGTAACATTGACGGTCATACAACCGCACTATCGCTTTATGAACAAGAACTGAAACGATAAGTATTTTAAAAATTGGCACTTTTGCGTATAACAAAGTCTACAGAATGTTTTTAGTAATTAACAAGTAGAAAAGTGTCTGGTTTCATGTTGATCAGTTAGATTAACTCCTTAGCCTAGGCTTTGAGTAATTCTTTAGACTGTGAAGAAACTAAATGAGAAAGGCGGCAAAAAAGGTAGTTACTTACTATGTTAGGTCGTATTTCGAGCAAGCCTATCAGGCGTCTTCTTACAGGAGAAACCCGAGCGAAGGTCCTTCAACAGAGTGAAAAGTTTTACTCCAATGAAGGGCCTTCGCTCGAAACATCAGTTTTTCTATCATAAATTTCGACAGTTCCCTAACCCTTTTAGCTTTGTACACATTTTTCTACACTACCTAAGCAGCACTCTACTATTGGATTCTTTTTTTAAATCGCTAAAATCCATCTGGTTTGCCACGGAAGTTACCTGTTTATTTGTTGGGGACTAAAACTTTATGTTTTGTGAATATATGTGGAACACTTTGTTTTTCTGTTTGGTTTTAGGTTCTCACTCAGGAAGAACTAACTGCTGCTCAGACTTCCGTGGCGTACGGATGTGTGAAGTATGCAGACCTGTCACACAACCGAGTCAATGATTACGTTTTCTCTTTTGATAAGGTATAGCATTTCAATTCTTTTCTTGTCGAACGCTCAATTGGGTATAGGCTTCTGTAAAGCTATTCTCGCTGAATAGTTGTTTTAGCGGACCTAAAATTGTCAAATATTTTCCTGGTGATCTCTGAACATTTTTAGATGTTGGATGACAAAGGGAACACAGCTGTTTATCTTCTGTATGCTTATACCCGAATAAGGTGAGAACATTAATTGATTTATTTGGTTTATGAATAAATATGGATCGAAAAGCGAAATCCATTTTGAACAAAATGAGTTATGAAATTCAGTGAAACTTTATTTTGTATCTTTTGTTACGTTATTTTTTTTTGTCATGCTAATGGAGAAATTTTGGTTGGCGTTGTGTTAAATTTTATAAAGCTTAAAGTGACCAAATAAAAGTTCTGGTCATGTCGACTGTTTTTTAAACTCTCGCCAAACACATGGTGGAGATTATACTTTAGTGAGGATCGTTTCCCCGTTTCAGCGAAGCATGTAAAGAAATAAATGAAAGAAATGTAATACGAAATGGTCGCATTGGTAGCCTCAAATAGTTCTCTTCAACATTGAATCGTGATGCTGTTTTTTCACCTTTAGATCTATTCAGAGAACGGCAAACGTTAATTATGAAAAAATCGTCGAATTGAAGGCCGATCCGGTCGTCCAGCTACTACATCCTAAGGAGCTGAAACTGGCAAAATGTCTTATGCGTTTCCCAGAAATAATTTTTCGACTTTTGGACGACTTGTATCTTCATTTATTATGTGAATATCTTTATGAGTTGGCGACTACCTTGACTGAGTTTTACGATGCTTGTTACTGTGTGGAGAAAGATCGAACAACGGGAGAGATTATATCTGTTGACTTCAATAGATTGCTTTTATTAGAAGCCACAGCACGTGTCATGGAAAAGGCATTTTACATTCTTGGTATTAAACCGGTTTCTAAAATGTAAGGAGCGAATTTCAACGCACCTTATAATGAACGTGTAGCAATGCCTGGTAGTTTTAAAAACACAGTAAAAATGACGATGGAAAAATAGAATAATTTTAAAACCAATTAAAAGTTATGACAGTGCACAATGAACAACTTAGTAAATATTTCCGTGGGTAGACAGTTACCTTCACCATGCTTTAGGATGCTTGGTTCTGGAAGCAGAGATGTCAAACAGCGGCTGAGATTATGTCTGTTGACTTTAGCAAGGTTATATGAAGTCATTATAGATGTCATGGAATGGGTATTTCGGAACTAAACCGAATCCTAAAATCTAATTTCATCAAACGTTACTGCAATCAACTGATGGGGACTTGTATTTCAAAGGAAATAGTCAAATTATTTAATATAAAATAATTATTTCTCGACCCAATTGATGGAGAGTTCGCTTGAAGATCGTTGAAGAAGTTGACCTTGTAATAACTGTTTGTTAACGGATGGTAAGGTTTTCGTGTCCCTGTCTGCAGGATAGACAGGTGCTGTTGATTCTCTAAGAGCTTCATGAATGTTTGCATGTCGCGTGAAATATACCCAGCTCGCACTTAAACAAAATTTGTGTTCAACATTTACATCTTCGCATCATTATCATATCGTGGCTTCCACTTAGGCAACACATAGCAACAAACCTGCGCCTTAGCTGACCTTAGTCTTAGTAGCTCAATAGTTAGAAGGCCATCAGAAGATTGCGGGTTCGACTCCCGTCTGGGCATCAGAAGTTGTTTTTTCTGAAATTAAGAGCTTGGCGAACTTTCGCGTGTCGTCTTGTATAGAGATCAGTAGCCATGCTCCTTTGCTAAGCAGACCATCGGTCAGTTTTGAAAAAACTATGGCGCACTACAAATTTTGGCTTTTTGTTTTAGGCAAGCTAATTAGAGTCGGCTTTACTCTATTTTTATTATTTCCTCCTGTGGGCTCTGAATCAACGCCTTGTGGTGTAATGACAACCAAACCCCCCGACGTTGAAGTGCACATTTTACCGTGCCCATTAGGCATAAAATATTTCATCAAATCAATAGTACAGTAACCACAGGGACGGTTTGTGGATTTATTGTTAAATCAGCTAAAATGTGAGACGTGAAAAGAAATCGTTGTTTGTGCTCTGTAACAAGCATTATTTAAAAAACATTGACCTTAAAACAAGACCATAAAACTGGTGTTCCAAATGAATTTAAAAACAAACCACCTGAAGTCATCTTTTACCAATGATCTCAGACACAATGGCAAATAAAATTCACAAGATAAATGTCTAATTGACGATACTGATTATTTAGAGCATGAAAATTCCGCACTGGTAAGTTTCTTCAATATGTTGCTGCTAGAGTTAGGCTATTGATTTTAACTTGTGAATTGAAACATTTTGTTCCACGGATGCATAAAAATTTGGGTTTTGTTTGTTATTATTTCAGTCATACAATCTAACTTTATCTCATATTTCATATCGTTTTATTATCAATATACATGTCTGTTTTATCTCTAGGATCACCTATTTACAAATCACTGGGGATTTTTTTAATTTACCAACCGTACGTTTCAAAAATATTCCATCCCATGTTACGAGAGTTTTTTTCTTTTATCTTGTACAGAAATCTTAACTCACATCGTTTTTAAATTGTCGTTAAATTTGACAATTTTATTACATAAACGATTTCCCGTTGAGGAACAACGTTGATTTAACCAAATTTCATAAAATTATTAATTTGACGAGTAATTTGACGATTAATTTATCATTAATTTGACGAGTCAAATTAAAGATAAATTAATTCATTATTAACGGACAACATATTTCAACGATCTTAACTATACTGTTACCTAAAGGTATAGTTAAGAAGTTAATGAATCTCTAGTTTTTTATTTTGCATGGTTGGAATTTAGTTTAATGATATTTCTAGTTTTTATACAACATTTCTATATTAACTTTTATCGAATTTAAAATAAAAACTTGTTATTTCTGTTTCTCTAACGACTTTGTGGGTCGCCTTTATTTCAAGCTGTTAATGTGGTCGTATTCGGCGTAATTTCTAGGATATTTCTCTCTGGATTGCTCTAATTTGTTACCCATCAAATGATCACCTATGACAGAAAACAAAGGAAAAGTTGGCGTTGCTTTTTCTGGTGGCGGGATAAGATCTGCCGCGTTTTCTTCAGGTGTTCTTCGGCGTTTACTCCAAAAGTCCGTTCCAATTGACTGGCTAAGCTGTGTTTCTGGAGGAGGCTACTGTGGTGCATCGTACCTCGAGTGGAAATTTCGTCACAATGGGGTAGACGATCCAAGATGGCACAAACAATTTTTTGAAAACATGAGAAAACGTTGTGGCGTGATCTGTGACTGGACAAACCCATTTCGGGGCATATGTGACATAATAATTTTATTAAGTCTATTAAGTTTTGTTGTTGTTTTAATCCCAGTTGTAAATGTTGGCGCACCTTCGTTTCCTGTTGCATTTATTGTCGATTATTTGGTTGGTGGCATTCTAAGGAAAGGTTTTATCTGTCCTGATTCCGAGACAAAATCCTTCAACACTTCCGTAGAACTTCAAAAAAACCCGGAATTAAATAAAACCGTCGAAAAAATTTCAAATCGTTCTGCGAACAACGAATGTGTTCCTTTTGCTGACGAAGGCTTATACTATACATATGTTCTTTTTACCGTCTTGGTTCTAGCAACGGCTGCCTTTTACATCGCCACTGTCCTTCTGGATCCCAAGGGATTTCTACATAACAAAACAAGGTTTTTCTTCTCTACATTCTTAATCTCATTCGTTTTTACATTTACACCCTGGTTAATAGAGGAATACATTTCAGTAATTCCAAGATCTACAACCGTCGGATTATTTTGCCTGGGTATTTTATTGTGGATAGGGATACCTTTTCTTCGAGACAAAATATTTTGGGCCATTCTGGTGTATGTCTACAGTTACATTATCAAATGGCGGGTGTATAAAACCAACGTTCTTGGCATTGAGTATCACAATCATCATTTTAATTTGGCTTTGTGGTTCTGCGCCGTTCTACTTTGGGTGAGTCCGTATATCTACTCCCTACAACGTGTGGCCGTTCAAACATACAACAGGTGAGTGAAAACAAAGTTGGAAATTGGCTGCAAATAAAAGTGGTACATGACAGAAAAGTATACACCCATACATACCAATAGAATACGAGACACTCCTAAGTGAACGATGACTAAAAACAAAAATACTTCAGTTCCCACTGGTCGGTCGGGTACCCTTGAATGTCAGCCACATTCCTACCCTTATTTTAATTTAGTTTAGGATTCTCGGCAATTTGCCTCTATTTAACCCCAAAAACTTCAATTGCCTTTGTTACCTTATCGCACCTCGTGTAACTTTTCTTTGACTTTACATTGCGATTCCGTTTGTATAATATATGCTTGGAAAGATGAATGTCGTAGGATATGTCACCCGCAAAATTACGTGAAAGCCGCTGAAATGAATGAGCACTGCTTGCATTCACGTACCGTAAACGCTGTCGTACACCTCCCAAAAACCGGACAATCTTTTTAGTTTGGAAGTCATGTTTTTAATACTGTTTTTGCAGATTACAACTAAAAATCAGTTTAAAATTGTTTAGTTTCCCCGGAGGATTCAAGAACACCGCACGCGAGATTGGCTATTGCAATTGGCTCCCGTTGCCCCTCCAGCGAGAGAGGCAATGTTGCCCACGAATAATTTGAATGCACCCATCCCGGTTTTCCGTATCGCTACGACGGTTCGGTGGCATCGAAAGATAGGATGCGGTTCATGACATGCCAAATTGGCAAAATTATTCGATTCTGAGGGTGAAATAATTTATGTTACCGTAATATTGAAAACTATTGTTATAAATAGAGCGACTATCGACCTTTAATTGTTTGAAAAACATTGCTTCCGATTGGTATTTCGGCGAGAAAACGGCATGTGAGTGAAACTTGGTTGATCTGGTCTGCCCAGCCTTGTATTATACCTTTTTCCCTTCATTAAAGCGAAAGCGGTGTTCATTAGAGTGATTGTCATATTCAATAGTGTCTTTCAAACTTCAACAACACTAAAAGTTAATTCATTTACACAAGTAATTAAATACCATGACCAGCTGACAACTTCAAAAACTATAAAATAAAACATTTTCCGAAGAATAATGTCATCTTGAAAACTCAAGATATTTGTCAATAAAGTATGAGAATCATTCTGTCGGAGGATGACTTTGACATAAATTCGAAATATCACAGTTTCAACAATAGTTTTGTCTTGTATTGACTCATATCTTGGGTTTTCAAAATGACATTATTCTTCGGAATATGTTTTTAGGTAAGTAAATATTCCGTTAAATTGAATTTCAATAATGTCAATTTAAAAAACATTATCATTTATGGTATTTCATTAGCGTCGATCAAAATTCAATAAGAAAAATGGGGAAACGAAAATCGGTATATGTTCTACATACAATTACACAAGATAGCTCTTAAAATGTTGTTTTCAGATGCGCGCAGCTAGACTGAACATTACAATCAATAACTGAGCCAGGAAGGAGAGAGAGAATATCGCAGGAAAATAAGGTAAGGTTCGTAAGGACTCTTAACCTTCCCTTCTTTGGATATCATCCTTGTAGCAGTTGAGCGATTGAACCTCAAAGTATCAACCATTGTAAGATATAGTCTTGTTCTGGCTCTTCAAAAAATATTATTGACCTTAAGCTGCTATCCTGCGAATTCTCTGTATCCTTTGTTCAGTCATCGTAACGCTTACTCTAGCCGCACACATCATCTGAAAACGACGTTTCCAGTGCTAGATCTTGGTGCAACAATTTCCTATAGACATTGCCAGTCTTCGTAATTGTTATTACCAGTCTTCTTCATACAACATATAACAATATATACGTGTTTGTTGCTTACTGACTTTTAATTTTATTTGGTTGATTTCCCCATTTTTCTCATTGAATTTTGATCGACGCTAATGAAATAGCATAAATATTAATGTTTTTACCTTGACGTTATTGAACTTCAATTTAAGGGAATATTTCGTTACTTGTTGTAAATAAATTTACTTTTAGATTGGCGTTGTTGAAGTTTGAAAGACACTATTGAAGATGACAATCGCTCTAATGAACACCTGACGGCCTGTCACGAAACTCCTTCGGACTTCATAATACAGTAACTCTCGATGAACACTCTCATGTTTGTCTTTTGCCGTAAACGCAAATCTTAGCCTCTCTAATCAGTAAATGAAGCACCAGATCTTTAATTTACAAAATTAAATGGAGCGATTGACGGGAAACATGAACGAGCACTAGTATGCACTAGTATGTTGTCCAGTCATCGAGGATCAGATGCCTGAAATTACGAGGCATTCCCATTAAGTAAAATGAGAATACTGATGACCTGGCTTATTTCGTTGCAAATTAAATTTACGTGAACATCAAAGTAGAAGATATTTCCGTCACCGATATAGTAAACGTGGAAGAACTAGACCACATTCGCCACTAACAATAATTGTAAAGTTCATTAAAACTTTTAACGAACTTAAAAAGGACTGTAAGAGACATCTGTTGCGCTAGGAAATGCCTTACCACAGGCAGCTTGGTCATAAATTGTGGCGTGCGAAGTAACGTCCTGCCGGGTGGCGAAATCGGTACTGTTGCAGTTGAAAATGTCTTCATTTTGAGGACATCTAAACCTGAACTTCTAAATACCTGAAATAGCTAAATATTCCTTGTATTATACCGAAATAAACAAAATGCACTGACTAGTTTTCTATTTCATCGAGAGTTACCGTATTATGAAGTCCGAAGGAGTTTCGTGACACGCCGTCATTCCCTTACATAAAATACACCTTTTGCCCTTCATTAAAGCGAAAGCGGTGTTCATTAGAGCGATTGCCATCTTCAATAGTGCCTTTCAAACTTCAACAACGCCAATCAAATTATAATTGCCCTAAAAGTAAATTCATTTACTACAAGTAATGAAATATTCCGTTAAATTGAAGTTCAATAACGTCAAGGTAAAAAACATTAATATTTATGGTATTTCATCAGCGTCGATCAAAATTTCAGGAGAAAAATGGGGACATCAACAAAATAAAATTAAAAGTCAATAAGCAATAACACATATATGGGGAATTGGTGGCACAGTGGCAGTGCACGTGTTTCTTACCGCTGTGACTAGGATTCGATTCTAACTCTGTGCGGTTTTCTGATTAAAGTTACCTTGGTCACATGTGAGAAGAGTGTTGTCCAGTTTGACTCTACAAAACATCGCAGGTTTTCCCCCGGCACTCCGGTTTCCTCCTGTAGTAACACTAGACCCATGAGGATGGCCCTTACTGGACCTCTAGGGAGAACAGCGTAGTTTAGCTGATACGGTTATCCAGTACAAATAAAGGAACTTTACTGAGGCAGCTGTTAAACGCAAATCTTAACCTCTCTGATCTCTTTTAGCCTCATTTCTTGAATGAAAGTCTTCATTTACGGCTTCAGTATTTTGTTGTTTGATCAGTAGTAGTAACCAGGAGTCCAATTTCTGTCAACGCGTTGGTTCGGGTCGATGAATACAAATACCTTCTGGTAGCGGGCGAGGGGGCAAGCGAGAGGCTTTTCACTCGAAAAAATCTCATAAATTTCGTAAAAATCCCTAAAAATCTTTTACAATCTTTAAAAATCTGAAAAATCTTTAAATCTTGTAAAAATCACAAAATCTTATCCAAAATTCCGAACATCGTGATAATCTGTAAGAATCTTGAAAATCTGTTGAAAATATTAAGAAACTCTCTAAACTCCCTCGAAATCTTTGACATCAGATCTCTAAAAACCTTCACAAAAATTCGTACAGGTCTTGGAAAAATCGCAAAATCTTCGGAAAAACCTTGGGATTTTTTAAATTAAAAAATCTCGTACACTATTTTGCGGAGTGATTCGCCTATCGGGGACAAGTTGTTGCGTCAGTCTGAAACAATTTGTTGTCCGTTACACCTTGTTCAACAACTTGATATAATTTTTTGAATACAGCTTTGGACAAGCTTGTCAGTGACAAGTTGTGCTCTGCCCTGCTCTACCTTCCCTTGCTTTTACATTTTTTCTGCATCCCACACAATTACAATTTGTTTTCGTTAATCGTCTACAAGTTACCTCCTGTAAGGGATAAGATAATGATGCATGATGATTCTTGAGCTCCGTACAACTTTTTAAATGCTGTTTCCCCAAAATCGATAAAGATTTATTTACGTGTTAATGATAGTTGATCGTCCAGGTTAGGGTAGTCTTGAGGAAGACTGGTTGTGGTGTTGACGGACATATCGACGGCCTCAACTACGGTCATCTTCAGAGTCGAAAGAAGAGAGATAGTCAGGAACAGTAAAGCTATGTTCATATACGTTATTCGTTACGGCATGTTATGTAGGTAGTTTTTGATGAGAAGCCGGCGGATTGTAAGTGTATGTGGGTAAAGTATGTACTGTGTGTTGGCGTATCTTGGTGTTGTCTGTGCAGATTGTCAGTTTGTTTCTAGTAAGTCTATTGTTCTGCGGTTCATCATAAGTCTTGAGTAACTATTTTGTAAGGTGCTTGTAACTGTTATGATCGGTCCAGAGTTCCAAGCATTCCATTTAAAGATTTTATCTATACTTACAAATTTTTCAGGTGGAAGCTACAAAGAGCATTTTTTGAACCACGTGCAGTTGGCCGTTATGGATGTTCCGGTATTTCTTTAAAAGACTGTTTTCCGAGCTTTACACTTTGTGATCGTTCTTACCAGAAAGTGAAAACAGCTTTAACTGTAAGTGATCTGAAGGATATTAAGCCACAGTATATCTGTAACTTGCTAGTTGGAAATTGGATTAAAGATCCCCAGACAGAAGACAGTGAGAGTTTTTCTGTCTTGTTGATAACACCGGAGAGAGTGGAAAGGATCGATTGCAAGTCCAATGAACATCTATTTAAGAACAGGTAAAACAGATTCGTTGAATCATAATTTAAAGTGACGCAATCATTAGAAATGCTTCGTTCCAACACGATAATGACTGCACGTTAGTTTTACTCCCCTACGAGTATGTGGTCATACACATCAGTTTTAAACTGCTAGCGTGAGAGATAACGGAGCGAAAAATAATCGAAAAATCGGATTGGATTTCCAGGCGGTTAGGTGTATTAATTGTGCACATTAGGTTAAAAGCAAGAGCTTTGGCACAAAGAAACAGTTAGTTGTGCTTATTAATTTTTGATATAGTGCCAGCCGAAAAATTAGTTATTTTCGGAGTTAAGAATAATTTTCAAAATGGCTGCCATGTTGAACCGGGAACAGATTCCATCTTAACAGGAAGTACCCTTAATTCATTGTTTTTTCCAGCCCGGGTCACTTTAACAATCTCTGAAGTTTGAAAGATGATTTTTAAATACAATTATACCAAAAGGTTAGAATCTAGCAGGGGGAGGAAGGTTTTCGACGCCTCCCAGTATGTAACAGAAATATAAACGAACAAACTGGAATACTTACGTTTAAAAAAGCTATTTCCTTTGCCTTAATGTACATCAGATAAGGAGGTGTTTAGTGAAATAAAAAAAATTAAAAATACTAGTACAGCATTTACAGCTCATAAAAAGTAGTGAATTCAATATTGAGTCGTACAACTAACTTTAACCTCTAAAGCTGTTTACAGGTTGTCCCGGTTTGCTCATTTGTGTTGTTCTGCTGTCACGATCGCTACTAATTATTGCAGTTATCGCTACAGCTAGACAGAGCTGAGGATTTCAGTTCCAGTTTGATACAAGAACAGTTTCCCGTAGATCGTTTCTTGCACTTGCATCGGACCAACTCATTACATGACTTTGCGATGTCCGGCAACGTTGTTCAGATAGGCTGCCTGATTTGTTCCTTAAATACCCAAACCCACTGATCTGGACAAGGTAGATCTGGACAAGGAGTGAGAGTTTCATGGAGTGAGAGTTTCATAGAGTGAGAGCTTCATACCCTGCTTAGTAAGCAGCTCTTTTAGCATGTTGCAGTAAGGCCGCTTTTGTGGGTGGAATAGTGTAAAATGCTCTACCTCGCTGAGTGAACTTCGCTGCTTCCTTGCATCATTCACACCGTACGCGCCGTCTGAAACCCTGTCCCCAGTTTTCTCTTGTGATTGCTTTCAGGCTCGTCTCGATGTACTCGTCCCACACGATGTCTAGACGTTTTGCATACATGGCAAAGCTGGGATTGAATGTAAGGTAGAAATGATAGAATATAATAGTCGGCGAACGTTTTCTCTGACCGTGGCTTTATCATGTTAATCACAACAGCACCATCAACAATGACAGCATCAACACTGCCAGGCATTTTGGTTTGTGAAGTAGTGTAAGAAGGGAGGCACTCAGCCATCACTACATGACTTCTTAGGTGTAAGACGAAGTTTGCCACGATTTGACCGTGACGGGGGACATCCCTGGTTTTCGTGTTCGAAAAATTTATCCAGGTTACCTTCTCGCGTTCGGCAAGCTACAAAAAGCCGTGAAAATAGGGAGCAGTCACGCTTCACGGTTGATAACTGTTGCGGTGTTTTCTGCGACGTCTTTGGTGTTGGAATCTTGAACACAAAAAAGTTATTTCTCTTGATTGGCTTATATATAGATGTCTTTCTATCGACAAGCCGCTCAGTAATGAGGTGGTAAACAGTTCCGTGCTAATGGCTTCAAGTTCACGTAGTTTCGTCACTGCACTGGAACCAATGATCTGTTTTGTATCAAGAACTAAAACATCTTCGCTTTCTTCTACGAACGGGTTTCCCATCCCTTGAATTGTCGCAGTAAGAGCCTGGACATCTCTGACGAAAGGAGACTGTACACTTTGCACCTCTTCGTGATGTTTACAATTCGACATGCTTTGGATGGCCTCTTCCGTTAGCAAGCTGGCTTAGAACTCATTTATCACTTAATGTTGAACACGAACTTAGTTTATGTGAGAGCTTGGTAAATATCAGACGACTAGTGGACGTTTGTCTTAGAACGTCGGTTAGAGCGTCTCACCGGTCATCAGAAGGTTGCGAGTTCGATTCCCGTCTAGGGCTCAGAAATCGTTTTTCTGAGA
>JBAHVQ010172694.1:0-18236 GCA_036872915.1 Nanipora kamurai
GAATTCTTTGTTGTCAATTTCAGTTTGTTTGTCTGAGTTTTAAGTCTAAAAATAGTATTGGTGCGCAGCGCTATTGGAAAATCACGCGCTCGACTCCCCTGGCCTTATCAACAAAGCAGGGCCGACACTTTCAAATCTGTGAATAAGAAACCATGGAATATCCTAGTTTTCACACATAGCAAATGAAGTATTCACCTTATAATTTGACGAAACCAAGTTGATTTAAGAAAAAATTCATAACTGAGACCCCCATAATTAATTAAGTTTAAATTTAGAGATGCACTTGGCAAGAAATCGCCGAATCCACGAATCTACGCAGCTGTTCTCTCTAATCGTGGGAAAGAAATAATTACCTGGTTTTCCCCAAGTCTTTTACAATGTAAACCACTTCTAAACTTTCCTTTAGTTAAAATTTGGTTGCAACAGAAAATGGTTTTCTAATTTACCTGAATTTTGGTTTAAATGAGCTATTAATTTACCTGAATTTTATCACAAATAAATGTTGGGTGTGTGTAACACCCCCACACCCCCAGCTCGGTACGGCCCTGCGTACCACGTAATTAGTATTGGTTGTTTTGTATTTTACCATTTCATTTTCACGCTAGGACAAGCTGTTGCCGTGGATTTGTAATGCATTTTCGATGAACCTAGACCATTCATGAGACGCTGGTGATTAGTTAAACAGATTTCATCTTTCGGTTGCCAGTTTTATATAATAAACAAATAAAGTATTTCAACCAAAAGATTTGAAAGTTTGATTGAAAGCTAACAGGGAATTTTTGGTGCTTCGAAAAACACGAAAACATAAATCTAACGTAACCAGTGATCTATAGAAAAAAAACGATGATGAGTTGTGATTGGTTCACTGTTTTAGTTACGCCAGCCGTGCGCCTGTCTTTCAATAGACCAATTGCACAAATACCACAAAGTATCATTATACACACATAGCCTTAACTTCATTCCTTTGAATTCAGTTCATGTTCACTCATGTAATAAGAGTTATTGCATAAAATAAAACAACAGAAAATCACAATGGTGACTTTTGGTGGCATGGGGAAAACTTGGCATGAGGATTGGGAATACCACCCAAATCTGAATTGACAATCACTGACAACTAAACAGTAACGAATTCACTTGAACCATGACCCCAAACTACATTACTATCCACCAAGGACCAGTAGTAGTCAGCACCAATCAGCAAATCTATAGATAATTCATCTGAATCTTGGGTATTATTAGCAAGCTGTCGAGGCTACAGGTGAGTATACGTTGTTTGACTGAATTCTATGGGTTGCATATACTGATAGGTGCACAGATGACTGGTACAGCATAAGCAGTCACATAAATCTTCGTATGATCAAGTGTTTGCTCTGCAAGTTGCGCAATGTCACTCTTCCTGAGTTTGGGATAAATCTCTCCAAAGGTTTTGATCAACAGTGTATCATATCCAACGACTTAAATATTCAGGTCTTTCTTGAGACTCTCCGTTACATAACTTCGTTGGCTACAACTGTCAAAAATCATTCTAATGTTCACAGAATTTTCCTCAGCTTTTACTTGGGATATATTAGCTCTAGCCGTTTGCAAAAGTACATTGTCCTTCGAGTTTACGAGCATGTTGGTTGTGTTTCTACTGCTTTGAGAATTGTTCCTACTTGCCAAGAAAGTGCTGGTAGATGCTGTTTGGTTCACTTGATAATTGGTTGTATTTGGCATGAACGGCTGGGTCACTTCGTTGAGTGGAAAATTATGAATATTTGGAGGAAACGCACTTGTTGCGGACGGTTGATTAGCAGAGTTGGGATGAGGATTAACAGGAGGTGCAGCTTGGTTATCTCGTTGGCGCTGACTGCCTAACTTAGATTGACGTTCGCAGATAGAAGAACGATGTTTTACACCACAGCTGGGGCAGGGTTTTCCAAATGTACAGTCTCGAGCCAAATGACCAGATCGAAGACATCTGAAACATTTACCACTTCGACGAAGAATCTGTTTGTGTGTTGCGATGTTGTTCACCACTGTACAGTTTGTAGAGGGATGTTGACCATTGCAATACGTAGCACCATGGCCCTTCACGTGACTGCTGAATATTTTTGCTGCCCGTAAACTGCCCGTGCAGAATAGATGGATTAGAATACGGTATGATTTTTTGCAAGGGGACAGTTATTCCCGGGTAGGATTGAGTCTAACTGAGGTCCCAGTTACAATGCTACTGGAGGAAACCACGGGATATAGGATGAGACCCCCTCGTGAAAGACTAACGAAGAGGACGCACAACCTATTCATTGATGACCTAAAGACCTACCAGGAAGGTCATAAGCAGATGGAAATTGCTAACGAGACAGTCGTGAAAGCTAGCGATGATTCAGCGGAAGCGTACGGGGTGAAAAAATGTGCAGAGATAGCATTTAGAAGAGGTAAGATGACTAAAGGCGAGGACCTGACTATATTGGAAGAGTGGGCAGATGGGCTGGACCGAGAGAAGGACGACTTGCAATTCCTTGCAATAGAGCAGGGGAAGCAGATGAACAACGAGAAAGAACTGCAGAGAATCAAGGAAGAAATGCGAAAGAGGTTGGAGAGCCTTGTAGAGCTTGAGTTGTATAAGAATCTCATGAAAGAGATCAATTGTTGAGTCATCCCTGTTGCCGCCTACGCCATGAATGTATGCTAGTTCACCCAGGGAGAGTTATATGACCTTGACATATTGGTGAAAGAGACTCTACGCAAGAGAAGTGTGCTGGACCGACAGGCACGTGATGAGAGGCTCTACCTGAACAGAAAGGATGGAAGGCGCGGCTTGAAGATCCTGCGACAGCTTTATAAGGAAAAAAGGTGCAGGCGGCAACATACATGGTTTGTGGGATGAGTCGTTGGATAAAGATTGCTTGGAGGAGAGAGTATAACAGTAAGTACAAGAGCTTAAAAAGAGAAGCAGAACAAGCGCTGCATGAAGTTGGAATGGAGGTTGAATTTAGGAAGAATGAAATATGAAAAGATGGTGAGACTATGGTGAAAAATGGCAGGATGCTGGACGGAGTTGAAGAAAGGAATGCAGTGGGTATACAGAGAAGTTGAAGAACGATTATAAGGAGAAGGGTATGCAGAGTCAAGTGTTTACAGGGCTAGAGAACGAAAGTCTTGTGTGGTTGAACACAAATATCACGCCGCATCTGTTCGAGCAGATGGCGGAGACTCGGAAGTGGAAAGCGTTACCTGGGATAGGAGGCGGAGATGGAAAATGTAGAATGTGCAAGAAGCATGATGAAACCGTTCAACACCTGCTTGCAGGGTGTGAGATCCTGGCAGGGACCGAATATCTCGATAGGCACAACAAAGCCTTGATGGTATTGGCTGTTAGCTGGGCTGTTGAGAGAGAACTTCTCCCAGCCTACACGGCGTGGCACGCTGTTAGATGGGAGAAAGGCCATGTACTAAAGGGGAGTGGGTTCAAGTTGTGCTGGGACTTTGAGCATACGATGAGGAAGACCAGCCCTGTACGTAGACCAGACTTGACATTAGAGAACGAGAAAGCGAGAAAGATCTGGTTAGCGGTATGTCATGCCCTCAAGAGCAAAACATCAAGGAACTGACAAGAACGAAGCTACAAAAGTATCAGCAGTTGGCATTCGAAACCAGAGAAACGAGAAGAGGGTATAGAGCGGAAGTGGTGCCGGTAATAATTGGATGCTTGTGAGCTGGTGTCGAAGATGCAACCAAAGCAGTGAGGAAGATTATTGGAGAAGAGGACAATGTGATTAGGATAATAAGTACAATGCACCGGTCGGTGCTGTCTAAGGGGGAAACAATAATTAGGAAAGTACTTGGCGGAGTGGTACAGCCAGAGTAGTGATATTCCGTTAAATTGAAGTTCAATAACGTCAATGTAAAAAACATTAAGATTTATGGTATTTCATTAGCGTCAATCAAAATTTAATAAGAAAAATGGGGAAATCAAGAAAATAAAAATTCATTGAGCGATAACGCATGTATATTGATATATGCTGTATGAAAAAAACTGGTAATAACAATTACCAGGACTGACCATATCTACAGGAAATTGTTCCACAAGATACAGCACTTGAAACATCGTTTTCAGATGTGTGCGGCTGGAGTAAGCGTTACAATGACTGAACAAAGGAGGAGACAGAGAATTTCGCAGGATAACAGGGGAAGGTTAATACTGTTTTTTGAAGAGCCAGAACAAGACCATATCTTAGAATGGCGGATACTTTGGGGTTCAATCGCTCAACTGCCAGAAGGATAATCTCCAAATACTGTACATTCGAGAAGCGAAGATTAGGAGCCCTTGTGAACCTTAACTTATGTTCCCGAAATATTCTTTCTTGGTTCAGTCACCGTAACGTTCACTCCGGTCGTACTCATGTGAAAACGTTTTAAGTGCTATCTTGTGTAATTGTATGTACAACCTATATCCACATGTTATCGCTAATTGACTTTTTCTTTTATTTTGTCGATTTTCCCATTTCTGCGATTGAATTTTTTGAATTTGAATTTGATTGAATTTTGAATGAAATTCCATAAATGTTAGTACTTTTTACATTGACGTTATTCAACTTCAATTTAACGCAATATTTAATTACTTGTTGTAAGTGAAATTCGCTTGGCGTTATTGAAGTTTGAAAAGCGTTGTTGAAGATGCGAACCGCTCAAATAAACATAGCTTTTGCTTTAAAGAAGGGCAATAGGTGTATTTAATCTAAGGATTTTCTCACTGCGCTTCAAAACGGCAATGATTTCGCTCGACCAATCAGGTAACCGCATTCATTGCGCGATGGGCTGGGGCACTAAGGTAATTGTTTATATCATACCTCGATAGTTTAAAAAAGTTTCGTTTTTTTAAATAAAATTATAAGCAGACTTTAAAAAAAGGCGCGAAAGTTCCGTGCAAACAACGAGGCTACGAGTCAGAGCTTGCACAAGAAACAACTTATCTAACAATTATGATTTACGGCTTGTCCGTGTATATTATCGGGATTTACACTGCAAGGAACGAGAAATATCGTACTGCACAAGATGAAGCCACACAGCATAAAAAGACCAATGAGTTCTAGGGAGCGAGTTAGCTAGATCTCACAGGTACACAGTTTAGACATTGTTTCACGCTACTCTGGCCGAAAAAAGTTTAGAACGTAGCCTGCAAAACTACCAAACATGACTCAACGTTTCGACACTCCAATCTGGTGTCTTCATCGGAGGCCATTGTGCAGTATGTAACGTCTCTGTTTTTATTTTAATCAGATTGTGCGCAACATAGAAATTGCTCAACAATTTCAAGCTACCACCGCACAAGTTACACGGAAAAGTGAGACGACTTGGTATAAAAGTTGTCGTTAGTTGTTTGGCAGAAGGCTAGAACGAAAGCCTAGTTCACAGTTGTCGTAACAATTGTAAAATCGGAGATTTTTTGACAAGTACGGACATACATGTAGTGCCGTGGCAGACAGTCACCGATTTGTTCGTAAGAATCTTAACACTGGAATAATTTCTGTTTCAGAGACGTCTCCCAAACGATCGCCAAACGGATATTGCCTACGACTCGTGTCAACACAGCTGTACTTAGAATTGTAAGAACTCGTAGAATTGTAAGAAACTTAGAATTGTAAGACGTCGGACTCGGGGAAAGAAAAGACACCGATTGTCCAGGATTGTTACGACTGTGAATTAACAAGTAGAAAATGACACAGGATGTTTGCTTTGTCAATTTAAACATTAATTTCACAATTTTCAGGGAATATGGGGGATTAAATCTCTTCTTGAGAACAATAGAAATGGAGATGTTTACGATATTGCGTACATCGTATCCAGTTAATTCCGGGTAGTCGGGAAAACGGTTACAAACAAAAGTATTGCTATAAATTATTCAAGCTGTTGTAGTTTGGAACTTTGAAGTTCTCCTGCACTTGCCCTTCATCTCGGTCGGTTTGACATCACATCAAAACCGGTTATACTACTAAACGGAAATACGTTTCGCGAAGCGAAAATAGGGGTTTTGCAGCTTCGCGCAAAAACTGTGACGTTAGATAGCTTTATTAGAATTTATTATTACTGCAACAAACCGACCTCCTCGTTCCTAATCATTAGTTCCCGAAGTTTAGAAACGATTTCATCAATACCAGTTTGTTTCAATGCCGAGGCAGGTAATACATGCTCAAACCTAAATCCTTCAAGCATATCAAGATGTTTAAAGTCAAATGCAGTTAGTGGTTGATAATGGTTCTGTGAGCCATCTTCAACTGGAGGTAGTTTATCTAGAAAGAAAGAAAGAAAATATGTTTCACTATTGACATCGGTAAGGATATTCCTTCACTCCGTTGGTGCAGTAACGCTAAAAAATCCATGGACGCTTTTAATTGAAACGTATCTAGGGCCACGATTGGATTGGACTTACGCTTCGGATTAAGTTCAGGTTGAATTCATTATGGGTAAAATTGTTCAAGCTATCCTAAGTCATAAAGGTCATGACATCAAACTGGTCGAAATCATATCACAAATACTTAAGTTCACAAGGACAGAATACAAGAGCAAGAGCAATTGACCTCTGATATTTTAAATTTTCCTGTACATTTAGTCACAACCACAACCAGTCTCCCACCTCATAGGATGTGTTTTTTGCTACTATTTCTGAATAAGACCACAAGTAATGAACAGTAATGAAATCCTGTTCCTGTTTAGGAACAGACACAACAGCAGCTAGAGAGTAGAGGTTTTTTTTTATTTATGTTAAAAATCTCTTCAAAGAATGCTCTGCACTAAAACCACCTGAAATTGGTAGAGACCTTCTAACGTTGTTCAAACTAAGTTTTAGAACAAATAATTGTGATGCAGCTTTCACGTTAGATGACAAGTTCATGACATCTTACATGAATGGCGGCCAAAACCTTTAGTTGTCATGTAAGCAGTATTTGGTTACACCCAGTTGTCGCACAGACAGACAGACTATTAGTTTATTTAGTATCAAATTTGCATTATATTACAGAAAGATGTTGAAAAGGCAAAACCCAAAAACATTCAGTTAGAAAAAAAGTACAAGCTAACTGTAATAACCAAATACTAGAGCAGTTAGCTTATTACAATAAAATGCGATTGAATCTCTAAAACAGGTTGATAGAAGAGATAAAAATGGAATTAATAATATAATTAAACGTCAGTACGCAATCGAGAAACATATTTCAAATAGGATGATTTCAAGACAAAGATTCACATTACAATTCTAGGAAAACATTCTACAATTTTCGTGTAAATTTTTTTCAGCCCTTAATCAATTGAGTTCCACACATTTCTACCAGCAAATCTAATATTAACGGAAAACTCAAAATGGTAGTTTTTCCCTATCACTATTTTTTTCTCGGTGGAAAAAAATTCTGTTTGAAAATGTTGTGCTCTGTGCCCTTGCAAAAATTTGGAGCCACGACCCCTTGCTCCCAACATGCTTCACTTTACCTAATGAAATGACGTCACCAATTTGCGTTCTAATTTTGTCGTACTCGTTATCCGCTCCAAAACAGTCCATCTTGTTTATTACCAACATTTTTGGTTTCTTAATAATGTTTCGTTTGTACAATACTAATTCCTATACAATAAAAGAAAGAACAATGTTTCAGTGTTTAGAAAGGACAACAACAAAGAAGAAATTTCATTTATTTTAAAAAGTCTTATAAAACGAGGGATAAAACGAGTGTTAGTTTTTCAAGTAAGTGGGTTTGTTAAAGTATCTTGACCAAAGTAATGGAATCCGATAACGCTAGCAACTATAATTATTCAGTTTTTTTTTGAATTTTGAGCTGCAGTTTGATACTATTAAAGTCTCAGGAAATTTTTGCTGATCAAACTGTGGAACGCCATGGACTCAGAAAAACTCTGAGTTCCAGACGGGACTCGAACCCACAACCTTCTGAATGCTAGCCAGACGCTCTAACCATTGAGCCACTAGACCACAGACGGCAGAGCAAGGTTACTTCGGTATTTAAACCTGGGACGAGCCAGTCGGCACTGACTTGCTGGACTGCAAGCCGTTCAAGTTCGAGTCCCGTCTGGAACTCAGAGTTTTTCTGAGTCCATGGCGATCCACAGTTTGATGAGCAAAAATTTCCTAAGACTTTACATGGAAATAGTCTAACAAAGATCATAACGTAAATGCAGGAACCACACGAGGTTCACTGCAATGTAACTTTGCTTTAGTAGTTTTCTTTAAGTGCGTTCACATGTGCGGATTCGGATCGGATTTGAACTGAAATTAAAGCTGAACTAGTTGTGTTCAGATTATCGGTTGACTGGGTTTGGACTTTCAGGGCCATGTCGAGAAAGAGAAAGAAAGATATAGAGTTGGTTACATAAGTACTGAGTTTTCCACACGATAAAGGGCACGAATAAAAGTCGTACCTTGAAATTGAGAGCCTCTGATTGGCCGGACGATCTTTTTCACTAGTAAAAAAGTATCGTATCAGCATTCTTATTGGTCGGACGATATTTCTAACTAGCGAAAAATATCGTATCGACGTCCTCATTGGCTAACGGATTTCCCGCCACAACATTGAGTTCGGCAAACTCGCTTCTAAGCCAAGGGTTTTAATGTTTCGGCAACTGAATGAGAAGTTCGTTATGAATAATTCTGACAAGATCTAATGAAGGAGACAAGTTTAGATGCAAACAATGAACAATTTTGACGAAAGAAATCGGTTTGTGAGTGGAATAAGGTAACTGTATCGTTAATTAAGTAACCTCCAATTGCTCTCACAGTTCACCGAGTTCAACTTCAGTCCTTTCCAGACAACCTCAATCAGGTGGACATTTTTTAGCGTGCTATCACTGCTCTTGCTTACTACTCAAGGCTGGTTTTCACCAGCGACGGAGTCGGTATCGGAGTCGTAATTAGAAGCGGAGAGTGTTATGATCTAGTGAAAAATAACATACGCAGTCGTAGGTAGGGTTTCCTATTACGCTTATGATTCCATCGCTTACGATCTAGCAAAAACCAGATTGACGGAATCGTAAGCAGAAGCGGAAGAATAAACCAATCTTAATGCTTGTTCTCAGCATTGTGATTGGTTTATAATTCCACTTCTGCTTAATACTCCAACAATTTATTTTCCACTAGATCGTAAGGGACGGAGTCACAAGCGCAATCGGAAGAAATTGGAAATCTGGAGTCTTGTGACTCCGATTCCGTCCAGCTTAAGACTCTATTGTTTAATTTTCACTGGGACCTAAGGGCACTTACGACTGCAATTACGACTCCGACTCCAACTCCAATTCCATCGCTAGTGAAAACCAGTCATTAGGTTTTTCGCCGGAAAAACCTAATGACTGGTTTTATAAACGGAATCACAATGCTGAGAACGAGCATGAAGATTGGTTTATTCTTCCGCTTCTGCTTACGATTCCGTCAATCTGGTTTTTACTAGATCGTAAGCGATGGAATCATAAGCATAATAGGAAACCCTACCTACGACTACGTATGTTATTTTTCACTAGATCATACCACTGTTGGCTGGTTATTGGATTCCCGTGCTTCGGTCGGGAAACTTATTATTACATTACGCCTACTTTACAAATACATTATATTCATACTTAATGCTGAACACATACTTGGTTCATTATGGTACATTATATTCACTTCCCCACATATTAAATTGTTTGATGAGTTTGTCATCATTGATGTTAGGAATTCTGATTAACGTGGCAAAGGATGAATCCCATGGTTCACTCAGCGTTACTGGAGACCAAGGAATCACGATACGGGATTTTTCTCACATTGCTACATCTTAATGCAAGGTATATCAACCAATCACACGATCATATATCATATCCTAACGCAAGCTACATCACCTCACGCACCTTGACAAGTAAACAAACTATTTCAAAAGCTGTTCGCTTAGGGTGCTTGTTCGACAGCTGAAACCCATTGACGTCCACCTAGATAGAAAAAAATTGAAGGGTAAATAAACACGAAAAAAATGATTCTGTAACAAACCAAAGACTTCCGTTTGTCATGAATAAAATTTCATCGGTAAAATAGTGGTCAAAATAAGGTGAACACTGAGAGAAACACTCAGAAATGAAACATAATTTTTTTCCCTTTTTAAGTTAGAACCGATCAAATTGTTCACGTTAAGAAACAGTTACCATTTGTTAATTTGCTTAACTCTGTCCGTATAGGTCCTCAGTGACCTACGGAGACTTAAGTATTTTACTCAGGCTAACGCCAGACAATTTTGCTTGTCAAGGGGAAAGTCCTCCGACAGGAAACAGTTAACAAGGGTTTAAAACCTATCTCCTTAATCTCCGTGTACACATCATTGACGCCAGAGAGAAAAACTGCCCAGGAATGCTTCTCTACATGAATAGCGAATCTCATAATTGATGTACCAGATATGGTAACTTAAATTTTATTTGTCCAAAGTTTTGAAGGAAAAAAGAAGGTGGAAGAACATTTAGCGTGACAACAACTCAATTATGGAACAGCCTAGCAACAGATTTTAAGAAACTTCTAAGTGCACGGTCATTTAAGAACACATACCACAATTTGTTACTAGAAAACCAGCTTTCTTTATGTCATTTCCAGCCATAATTCTTATAATTATCTTTTTTACTTATTTTTACAGGGCTACACGTTTATTAAAGTAAATGACACTATTGAGTACGACCCTCATTAAATAAAGTCGTTACCTTATCTTTTCTCATCTTATCTTGTTTTACCTTATCTTATCTTATTGTTTCTCCAAAAGATTCGAAGGAACAAAATTATAGTCTGTTGCAGTGTTAATAGAGATTTATGGTGTAAGAAAAATGAAAAGGATAGCCAAACTTGACCCAAATACGTACAATTGCATACAGCGACACAAAATGGCGCCCTTTATAAGAAGTAGAAGAGGTTGACAGATTCTTGATTTTATTCCAACAACTTGTCGGAGCATACAGCTAAGTATATATAAAAATGTGCTGGGCGGTATTGCAAAAATTACTGCGAGTGCCGGGCGCTCAAAATTTGTGCCGGTTGGTCCCACCAGGCGCCGCCCGGCGTAGCTACATCCCTGCTCACTCCAAAAACATTGCAGAAAACGCTTAAGCACTGGAACTTGAAAACCAACATGAAAACATCAAACTCCGTTCAATTAATAATACTAAAATGTATTTTAATTCTGTTGCAAAACCTGATTTTGCTACCAACGACACGTCAAACACATATTGTTCACATCTTCTGCGCTAGAAGGAACTACTTTCACTAATTTACACATACCCTACAACAACGAAACCCAAAATGAAGACTATTTTGTAAAGAATATGCTTCTAAATCACATACACCGGGAAAAAATTCATCAGAATCTACTTAAACGTATGGAGAAATTACCGGACAATTTGGCAGTGTCCTTAACAAAAAGGTAAATAAATTAACAAACCAATAAAGAAGTAAAAAAACATAAATGAATAAAGAATAAATAAACTAACAAAAAATTAATAAACAAGGAAACTTTTATAAACAAACATATAATAAAGTTGTGTAAACAGTCAACCGTTGGTTGAAATTATCAGTCACGTTTGATGCAGTAAATTAATCCTTTCCTTTCAAAAACCGTTCTAAACGTACTTGTTGCAATAACACAAAAAAAAACTTTTTACAAGTTTCATAGAGAAGGTAGGGATGCTAGAAAGCTTCGCGATAACAACAAAACGAAACACGTACTTCAGCAGCTCTTGAAGCAATTAACGTCGTCATATAATAATCGATTTAAGTTTTACAAACCACAAATAAAAGCAGCTTGGCTCTCTCGACGTGTCTTAGAAATTTAAGCCCCAGTCCCTTGTTTTGATGTGCTCCTTCCAATAAACCAGGTAGATCAGCGACAGTTAACTACGGACAGAAACAGAAAAAAAATTTTGTCATTGTATATTGAACTCTCAAGAAGTCCCATGTACTGGGTTTAGAATCAATTTAAAAAACACAACGGGAAAAGTCTTTAGCGCTGTCTTTCACCTGACTAAAATCTTTGTACTCGACTCTTCCCAGCGTTGGTTTGAGCGACGTAACTAGAGATATGAAAAAGAAGTCTTATTCCAGTTCAGTGTTATACTTAAGTAACATCAAACAACACCAGTAAAGAAAAAAAAGACGTTCGGGTGAACTTCTTTGGTAAATCACTAATTTAATTTGTAACTATAAAGCACTCGATAAATTGGAGAATATAACACTAAAGACAACTCTTCGAGGGATAACTTTGTTCTCCTAATGATGGTACAATGCGAATTTATGGGAAACTGAGTCTCAAGATAATCTCAAAAAATATGTGGATTAAAAATTATTAAATTCATAAACATAGTCTAAGCAAAAAGAATGGTTTATTCACGAAGATTTTTTACCTAACAATGAACCAAGTGTTAAAAAAATTCGCAGGAAAGTATAAGATGGGAAAAGGTAATGATTTAAGGATTAGGAATTTGCAGAAACTTCAGAATAGGTAGTTGACGTTTCAATCGAGGCCTTTCGGAAGGATTAAACGTAAAATGAAATAAGAACTAGGTGATGTTTTTTTATGGGGTAAAAAAACGAGACATGTTAAAAAAGTCAGGCGATCGTTATCCCCGGAATGAGTCCATAAGGTATGCACTAATTTCGAGGGAAAATGACAAACGCAAGAGACAAGAAAGACGTCTCATTTTCAAACTTGGAACTACTCATCCCCATGAAATTATAGAACGTTTTCCTTTCATTTAACCTCCAATTTTCTTACTATTTTTTGTTCTAGTATCGAAGGATAAAGCATTACCTAGTGTTCGTCATTCCCACTTAATTCTCACTACTTTAATAAGTTTGTTATTGCTTCTTCTATCTGATTGGTCATCTTTATGTCACCTTGCTTCTTTTTCCCTATAAAAACACCTGCTGTTTTTTACTCCAACGAAGAACCTTCGCACGAAACGCCAGCTTTACCCTTTTGAAGCTTCGGCAGTTTCCTAACCCTTTTGGTATTAGAATAGTTTACTTCTGTATTCCACAGAGGTTCTCGTCTCATGTTAGTCTAATTTTAGTATACTCACATGCATACTCTGCAACTTTAGGTTTGGCATTTGAGAGCGCTCTCAGCAGGGTGGACTTTCCAGCGTTTGGGAACCTAATAAGTAAAAACCAAGTAATCTTTACAACACTTTGGCTTGTTTTTTATGTCTGGGAAAACACAAGTTTCTTCTGCTCTAAATTTTCACTTTCATTAAACCAATGAAATCATGCATTTGAACGTTTTACCACAGTGAACAAATACGTTTGGCAGAAAAAAGGCAACCGTTGCCTATTCTACTTTGCAAAATGTCAACGACGGCACATCTTTTAGACACTCTACTTATATTTTCAAATTATATATAGCACAAAGAATTAAGTTAAAAGCGATTGCCAACTGATAATTTTAAGAAACCCCCCTCGAAGAAACATACTTTGCAAACATAACATTCCAGCTGCAAAAACAAGATGAAAATGAAATATTACTTTCATTTTCGTCATATCCTTTGGAAATAAGTTAAATATGAAAGGGATCGTCAAAAAATGGCAATCATAAACCTACCCGACCAATCCTATATCAGTGTGCATTTTATATTCGAGGACGACCATCTTTCGTTCTCCCTTCTCTCCAGCTCCTGCAATAGTACTTGGAGATCCTCCGCGACCCCCACTTGCAACTTTTAACCTCCGTCCAACTTTATCCATATCCGCTATGACCAAGTCAGTAACCTCGTTTTTCACTACAGTACCAAGAGGCACCGGGATAATTAGGTCGTTACCACGCTGTCCATTCACCCGCTTTGCTTTTATGCTAAAGAGTAAATACAGAGTGTCATTTCAAGCGTTCACCTTTACACCATTAAGGCTTCTCTATTTCTAAACACCCCTTATTTTTTTCATTAGTTCAGGTGTAAAACTTCAGTTCACTGATACTGATTCTTTGAGTCCTCTACGTGATTTTAAGATAAATCTTGATTAAAAACCAGTCCTGTTATTACCTTAGCTGAATACAAATACCATAATACTTTCCAGCACTTTTCATGGAAATATTTAATTCCTGTTGAGTAGGAGGACAATTGCTCAGATTAGTGTCACAATCAAGATTTCGAAAAGTGTTCTAGAAGTTTTACTGGGCTGGGGAATATATGAACCAGGTCGGTTATTGTTTAGATTATTGATAAGTAACCCGATATTTTATTATTTATTATTTGTTCTTGTATTTTGTAAAATCCATGAGCTAATTTCACTTGTTCTGGTTTCTACTAAATGAAAAGGCTTTTTGATGGGATAAACCATGCACTGGACAAGGAATCTAGACTCGTTTAATTGACAATTTTTATTATGCTGTAAGCCTGTCAGCAAGTGTAATAAATATAATTACCAACAGTGCTGACCATGTGACGCTTTAGGTCTTCTGTTGTCTTTGAAACGGAAATGATGTAACGTGGCTTTGGACTGGCACTCGAGGATGACGTCACCCCCATCGCCCCCTCTTGCTCCTGTACGTGGACTGCCATTACCACCACTTCCACCAATTACATACAAGCGAACTCTGTCCACAAACCCAATTCGTTTACTCTAAAATAATTCCAGTTACAGATAAGAGAGATAAGGTTCAATAACAGTAACCTCTTCAAAGTGCATATAAGCTTTTTATGATTTTCAATTCTTTGTAACCAGGACAAAAAACTGGCTAATAAATCTTTTTACAGTTTTTGATTTAGTCCATTCCTTCCCGAGATATCTTCCCTTAGACACTCCTATTTTGAACTCCCCACTAGAAATTCCCGCGCCAACGTTCTCAATGCTATGGGACCTGGGAAACAGACAAGTCAAAACTAGAGGCTGGCCACTGGCCACTGATTTTGTTACCGAAACTGCGTACCATCAGATTAGCTTACGAGTTTTTGGTAATAATGCCCGACAGGCGCGTTTTTATGTTTTTTATAGCTTTATTGTCCAAACTCAGTTGTTTTCTTTGTTGTGTGAAATCCATTCTTTCCTGAGTCCCGGGTCTCCGTGCTGCACGACTTTTTCATGCAAATACGCGTATTTAAAGTGAAATATCTCCGAAAAGAATGGACTAAATGAAAAATTGTAAAAGAACTTATCAATTCTTTTTGCTTCTTCTATAGAAAAAACTGAAAAAAGCAGAGGGTTTATATATACTTTAATGCATTAAATGAAGCTTCCGCTTCACGTGCCATTTTTTGTATGCGCAGTTTATACAACTTTTTGAAAAACTGCAAGAAAAAAAGTCGAAGAGTGGCTGCACGAGCAACAGGTACCAAATTTGAAAGGAAAAGCATTTGAAACGTTCACTAGAGATTTGCCTGGTGGAATCGTAGTCTAAGGATGAATATTAGAGCCCAGCTAAAAGTTTTAATATGGATAGCCATGAACGACTAATTCAAGAGAAATAACAAACATGTTAATTTTATAAAAGCTTTCCTGACATTTTGTAGCCAACGCGCAACATTTTCAAAGTGAGGTTACATAAATTGGGTAAGGATATTAAAATGATATTTACAACAAATTAAAACGTATTAAAAAGGTACCAAAAAGAAAAATTTAAAACGTATTAAAGATAAAGAAAAAGATAACATACGAGCAAAACTTCAAATACATCATTACTAACAAATTTATGCAAAACTAGGAACTTCACAGCTGTAGCTTATTGTAAAAACGGGTTACTTCACGCATATCAAACGTTTATGATGGTCTAGGACGGCGCCCCGTACACACGAATAAATGTTGAGTGTGTATTTAGAAGCGAAAGCATTCTTTAAGATAACAGTAGGAATGGTCTTCGTAATTGACTCGCAGGGGCGTAGATTCTTGGGGTATGTGGGCTGTCAACCCGCATAATCAGTTCGTAAAAAACAACAAAATTTGGGCAACATAGAAAATGCGGCATATAATTCGGGTAAAATTTGATTTGTTACAGTAAGATAAGTATGTCACAGCTGGATAAATATGATTCGGGCAATTTTTAGAAAAGCAGAATATTCCGGGAAATAAAGCTGGGCAACCCTCAATCAAGATGGATTATGTACACCCCTGGTCAGTCGCGAGAGCACTAGACTAGTTTCCGAGAGGTCTTGGGTTTAATTCCCACCAAATGATCGTAATGGCGTTTTTTTCCCAACAGAACTTGGAGAGAATCTTAAGGAGGGTTTATCCTGCGAAACATGCTTTCAAAAATTAATTTTCAAGCTTTTTCTTCACAGATAAACAGTATATTAACTAATATTGCTTCTAAGGTATTCCCATCAGATAACATGTAAATTGCCTAACATTACTTGTAAAATACTACTCAGTGAAAGTGCACTTATCTTTCACCTCTGTGACCAGCGTTTGCCTACAACTTCGTGCACTGGTCTGAAAGTTTCCAATGTCATATCTGGAAAGGATGTGGTCCAGTTTGACTTTACCATATAGTGCAGATTTTCTACCGTATTCTGGGTTCCTTCTGTAGTAACACTGGATCCATGGGACATGTTCTTTACACGACCTCATCGGAGAACAGCTTAGTTATAGCTGCTACGATAATCCAGTATATATAAATACTTAAATACTTAATCAGTTCCACTGGTTTTACAAACATTACCGAGACAGAATTTGGGTCCAATTTCCCGGCAACGGCCTTCGTAGCACAGCCAGTGGTTAAAGCATCGGGGCTAGTTTTTCGGGGTTATGAGTTCGATTGCTACCGAAAACTCTTCAAATTGCAATAAGTTTCAGTTTGGTCTAAAGAGGGCTTTCGGTACTACATATACATTCAAAATTTAGTCGTTTAGTTTTTCATTTACTGATAGTCGGTGTAAAGGTCGAATGTTATATTTGAACTGGCAATCTTTCGCCTCGGAATAATCAACTTACGATCTATTGTAACTTTTTCTCAGTTTTTGCGTCGCTTGTTTACTGATGCGATTTTCTCACTAGTCTGATGGTACGATAGGTGTTTAAAAAGCTGCACGGCCTTTAGAATAAAGGGAATTGCACATGGAGCCTCTGCTGGTGACGATCAGAAAGAGACTAATTTCTTTTTGAATTAATATACTTCATCATTTACCATTTATATGACGTTGCTTGAGAGATGGGTACGCATGTTCCGTGAACATCAATAAATGGGTCGTTCCCTTCCGTTTACGTTTCGTAAATTCCTGTGCATTATGTACCTTGCGTTCTTCAGGGTAAATTGGCTTGAATAACGAAGTTTTTACTTTTCTGGAAACTGCAGGACTCTTTTCAAAGTTTTCCCGTAAGGCGGGTAGATTTACCTTTAGTTTAAAAGAGAAGATTCCACAGTTTAATTGAAAAGATTTCCAATTATAATTCAATAACAATGGAAGAAAAAATCTCACGAAGAATTTTGAGTTTTTTTAATAGTTCGTGTTTGCGTTTGTTGCCGTGGTTTTTGAATTTTTTAAACTTCTTTATGCTCAAACCTCTGAAGATTGCTAACAGTTTGAGAGTAAATGGAAGTAAAAAAGGTAAACAACATACTAATTACCTCGTCCTTTTTCGTTATCCATTTCTTCTCGTCATCCTCAACAGTGTGAAAGGATGGTGGATCAATTGTAGTTATAGTAGTAAGTTGTCCCAGCTATAAATAAGTGTCAATTGTAGGAAAGAAGCAGTACACACAATCAATATTGTTGATAAAATTGCTAATATTTGAATATTCGTGAACCTTAAACGTACAAATGAAGCCCAACAAAGCTAAGGCCGTTAAAATCAATTCGAAAACGGCCGTCCTGTCATTATCGTATTTTCATACTCCGGAATATATGAGATCCCTTGTCTTATAAACTTACTAATTTCAACTACCTGGAAAACTTTAATGCGTAAAAGTTCAGCGTTCTTTACGTTGCACGTAAATTGCTCAAATTTCTTCACCGAACAACGCTAAATTTTACCAGTTATTTTTTATGCGTTAAATAAAATTCCTTTTAGAAACCTATGCTACTTTTATACTCTTGGTCAACTTATCAACATGTCAGGTTTCCATTCTTTTTTGTCGTCATTTCTTGAAGGATAATTGATAACGTAAAATTTAAAATCCATGCACAATTTCAGTATTGCGATACAAATCTGACGAACATTTTCATTTAAGAATGAATATAAGTGCCCAGCACGCGATCTTAAAAAAAGACATAATAAAAAGAATAACATTTATTTGCTGACGTTTCGTTGTTTACATCACAACATCTTCAGAGCA
>JBAHVQ010172724.1:0-18224 GCA_036872915.1 Nanipora kamurai
CACATTTGTCAGTTATCTTAAGAAGTGCCTGAATGACTGCATACAGAGAATTAAAGATGAGGAGCCAGTGATTTACCGAAAAATTACTGCTTCACTTGCTGTAAAGTGCTCTGTTTGCTCAGGAGAACAACAGGATTGCCTTCGTCATGGTAACAGGTGTGATCGCGTTGAGTGTAGTCATTTCTGGTTCTTGAGCGAACTGGAAGGATCCCGTACTCAAGATCCCGTGTGTGACCGCAGCAGCATTGTAGAAATCAAAACATTTTCACTCGACGGTGTAAAGTTGTGGCTAAATAACGGTAAAGTTTGTGTTTTTTGTTTTGGTTTTTGTTTTTATGCTCGTTTTTAAGGAAGCCCGGACTAATGTAAATCACCATTAAAGTATTGAAAATATACACAAATATCGAGAGTCCTGAGTTTAAAATTTCTTGGGATCGTGGTCCATTTCGTTAAGTCAAATGATCGCGCGTACATATTGCTCCAGGAACAATAAAAAACAAAAAAAAAAGTTAACTTTGTGGCCAAACAATAATTGTCACCTGATGAAGTTATAAAATCTAACTTGGCAGTACCTACTAAACATAAAGTTGAAAATGGTTGCTATTTATAATAAATTCAAAAAATTAAATGCTATTTTCAAATTTTCTCTTTCAAAAATTTCACTTGCCATTGTATTTTTACTGAAAATTGTATTTAATACGTGAATATGTTTCAACTCCATTTGTGAAATGAAAAGTTTAGGTGTGAAATAAATTGTCACATGTGAATCTTCCATTTCATATGTCAAATACATGATTCGTATACCAATATCTCACATTCGAATTATGGCTTTCGAGTATGAAACCGTTCTATTTTTATTTGTAAAAGTAAAATTTTGTAAACATGTAATTTTTAAAGGTTCTTCTTTGATTTTACATGAAGTGTACATTTTCAACATTTTAAAAGCATAAATTGTTTTATTTAGTTGGGTTCCCTTATGTTTCGTTTTGTTTTTGTTTTTGTTCTTTTTTTTAGATGGAAATGCGACGTGTTGAATTTGTTGTGCTCAGCTATTAAGATTCCTCACGGCAGTTGCTTAATTATTCCTAATGTTCCACTCTCGAAATTTCTTTCTTTCTTTTTTTCACTCATTGGGCCACCTGAATTAACAAGTTACCTGACCTAAACTTTCTTAAAATAAGATAGACTATGTAAAACTTTGAACGGAAAAAAACTTGTTGCCTTGTGCCAGAATGAATTTCTTTAATATGGGATGGTGCCGTTAAAAAGCAAATTTTACACTTAAACACTTAACGAACCAGGTAAAGAGATATGTTATGTTGTTTATTCCAAAGTATGGCTTAAATGATGAATTTTTAGCCGGATAAAAATAAAATTTGATTATGATTGCCATATTGAGATGCCTTTTAACATGGACAAAAGGTCGCTTGAAAGCTGCAATAATATCTATTTCTCTAAACGTGCTCGTTTTGAAGACCAAATACCATACAGCTGCATACAATTAAGACATCAACCTGTATGCGGTTTTCGAAGTTACAATTCCATGCCTTCTGTTTTAAGGGAATTGAGATCACGTAACTTCTTTGTTCAAATGTCCTACTGCCAGATTCATTTTGCGCGGAAAAAAAGGCATATACGGCTAATCCAGAGTAAAATTAAAAAAATATATTTACTGACGTTATGGAGGCTCCTATTGACCACTTTTGTTGCTCCCATGATGCTATTCGTTTTGAGGGGCTGTTTGCACAAAAATTTCAATGAGATTGCTATTCTCCAATGAGTTGGAAAAGCTTTGTTTTTATGTAAAAAGCTCCCCCAAGCAAACTGTATGCATGACAAATAATGCAAAAGTGCCCCACAGTTATGCTTTCGTTGTTGACATTGTTCAGTGAAGTAATTTTTTGGTTGCTTTTGCTGGTTTAGTGCAGCATACAAAATACATTTCTGAACCAATTTTTCGCGCGTTTCTCAAGTTACCTATTTTCAAATTTTTGCTTTACGTCTTAATCATGGAAATCATTGTAATTTTCAACGGTAAACAAAACAAAATTAAATTAATTAAAAAATTAAGCCCAGCAAAGAACTCGGAAAACAGCCATAATACCACATAAAAATACGAACATATTTAATGTTATTTCATAGTAACGTTTCGTTGCGTCTCGCAACATGATCAGTGTACCCTTAGGAATCCAGAACTAACATTAGACTGGTTACTTTAAAATTCAAAACCTTAGTGATTTCAGAATGTTTTTTACAGTTGTGTAAGAACTTTAGATCCAATTTCGTCTTTCCAAGCTTGAATTCGGTGCGTTTAACTTATCCGAAGGCAGCATGTGATTGATTGTTATTGTTTCTCCAAAACTGCAGCAACTGACAAATCGGGTGTTAATCGTACTTAAATAACAAAAAGTAAGGCCGGTAAAGAACACGGAAAACGACTTATCAATACTGTTTAATACGAACATTTCGTTGCGTCCGGCAACATCATCGGAGTGTACTTTTTGAATTTTAAACTTGGCAGTCGTCAGCTCTGATAATGTTGCAAGACGCAATGAAATGTTGGCATTAAATATGTTTGAAATCTTATTTGGTATTATGGTTGTTTTCCGTTTTCTCTGCTGGGTATTAATTTTTGTTATTAAACTAAGATTTCCACCTGGTTTTTTAATTATTCATGTTTTGAAGAAACGATGATAATGCATTAATTGCTGCCTTCAAAAAATTTTAACACATCAAACCCAAGCTTGGAAAGGTGAAGTTGGATCTAAAATTTTTAACGAATTGTAAGGAATATTCCGTAATCACTAAGATTTTAAATTTTAAAGTCGCTAATCGTAATTTCAGAAATTTCATAGTGTATACCCTGATGATGTTGCAAGATGCATCGAAACATTAGTAAATAGCATTAAATATGTTTTAAAGCTTATTTGGTATTTTGGCTGTTTCCGTGTTTTTTCGGAGCCTTAAGTTTTATTATTAAACTAAGTCTTCCGCTGGTTTGCAAGTTGCTGCCGTTTAGAAAAACCTAAATTAAACTAATTTTCAAATTTTTATTAAACTTTTATAACAGTTGCAGATTTTTCTATTAAATTGATAAAAGAAATAAAAGAGATAGGTCACGGACTTCAATCAGGAGTTATACGGATTTTTATACAGATTCTAAACATATTAGAAACTGTCGTCACTTAGCCATGGCATTATGGAGTTGCCTTAAAACATTTTTAAAATATCGTAAGATATTTGAAAATTATTATGAAATCAGTAAAATTTAGTTATTTATCTTGATACTTCGAATTGTAATATAGCATGTGTTCCAACTTAGAAAAACAGTGCCAAGAAATACTTTGAACCGGTTTGCCGAGTGACCTTTTAGAGTTTGCTGGAACTTGACCAACGCCATATGTTAGCTAACGACACGTAATTTTAATTTAGTTACACATTATGTGTTAGTGCCAGTTTCCCGCGTGGTATTAAATTGGAGAATGGTATCGAGTGAAAATGGCAAATATTACTAGCAATACACCGAATTTATTTAACCGGCATTGCCACCATAACGCGTGAACTTCACGCTTAGCTAGAAAAAAACCTAACTACGGCTAAAGTAAGGAAAGCAAGCTATTTTACTTAAATTTGGGATTTTTGTAAACGTTATATTATCTAGTAATTTATTCATGAATTCACCGTATACTACTTAAAATATAATTAATTCATTTAAATTATCCAACTTTTCGTGCACGCACTTTTACTGTCAAGGATGAAAACATATATAAATCATTTTAAAGGTTCCATAATTATTAAAGAAAGGGATTGTTGGACTAACTGGCTGTAATCCGTTAAATTATGCATGAGACGAAGATTTGTAATACTGTTTTTTATTTAGCAGATGGTGTCAACCGAAAGAGGGAACATTCTGAGAAAGAACCTGGCAACCACGAAAAAGGTGAGAATTTTTTAATTTTATAAGTTCGCCGTTCATTTATATCCTTTTAATATTTGTGGCTCACCATGTAAATTGTTGAAATTACCATTTTTGCTCGGTTAACTTGCGAGACATAATTTATTTCGTAATAACATCCAGAGTTTCTTGGACGACAACTCGAAACCTCGATTATTTTACGTAGTCTACCATGAATATTAAAGAGGTATTTATAATCACTCTCCCAATTGTCAAAGGTTTTATCACCTTTGATTTTTCGAAATGAAACACTTTTATTTGGTTCTCCCGCCCACTGATGTTTGTATTAAAGTAAATGGTTTGAACCTGAGAGAATCCTGACATGTTTGTGGAAGTTGGTCGTCCAGGTTAGTGTAGTCTTGAGAAAGACTGTTGGTAGAAGTGACTGACGTTTGGACAGCCTTAGCGACGGTCATCTTCAGAGTCAAAGGAAGGGTAAATGTTAGGTTTGCCTGTATTTGTATCTGGTTCGTGCGTCATATGTGGGCAATCGTATGCGTCGTAGGGGGGTGGTTGTTAGTGAAAAGCAGTGGGTGTGGTTGTGTGGGCGTTAATTATCAGTTTGTCGAAGTATTAAGTCTATTCATTGTTCGCACTTTTAAAATTTGTTAATAAGTCGTTTGTAAGGTCCCGGTAATTGTTGTAATGTTTAATGGTTTTTGTTCTAAGTTGGTATACCAGCTTTCTAGTGTGAGTCGTTGTTTGCAGTTGGTGCTGTAATTAATGCATTTTGCCGATACCCAGTCAATGTTGTGTTTGGTTTGTCGGAAAAAAATTAGAAAAATCTGCTGTAGCTAAACACGCGTGGGAATTCGATCATCTGATGAAATGGAAAGACTCTTCGCTTCTAGCTACCGACAGTCATTACTTCAGCCGTAGAATGAGAGAATCCATAGAAATAGCAAGAAATCGTATGATTTGCCAAGAAGGACAGCCACTGAACAGCACATGGACGGCTCTGTTCGGTTAATTCTTTACTCAGTTGTCTTTAGTTTTAGTTAATTAAAATTGGAGCGTTTGCTGTCTTGCGTGATTTCTAACAGTTGTTTCGTATACATGACGTGAGCCAACGGGCCGCTGGCAATTGCTCTGATGAAGTCCTGAGTCAACAGGTCGAAAGCTTAGCATTAAAATAGAACGTGGTGTTCCATAAACTATACATAGTATATCAATTATCACCATGCAAGACTTTAAAGGATTGAATTCGTAGGTTTGTTTGTCGTTATCTAGTGCGTTCGTTTTGTCATAGTAATCGGTCTTATCCATAACAACAGTAACCTAAGCAGACAAAGGACGTGCTACAGATATTACTCATGCATTTGAATTATAATAGATTTGAATGTAGGTCATGTCCCACTTATGAGAAAATCGTCTTCAGTTACAGCTAACTTAATTTTATTATAACTATACTTGCTGCAAAATGTGTTATGACATTTATACCGACATAACTCCTCCCCTCAAATGTTTTTGGTTTTTGTCTAAACTTGCTTTAAATTAATCTTTTATCCTAGTTTTAGTTTTCTTAACAACAGTAAAGCAAAAGGTTTAAGTTTACGTCAGGTGAATTATCTTTGACGTTCTCTGCCCCAGACCACTCAAGTAAAATGTGCCCTTAAGAGAGTCTACGGTAGGAGAGAGATACTCAATTCTCAGCAATCTTACAGTTGAAACTTTCCACTGCTTGAGACAACAGTTAATTTTTAGACGTCCCAATTATAATTATTCACGTATTTTTAAGTGATATCGTGGTAGCGCTGGCGTGGAGTTATTACGTACACGTCTTTCAAGTTTTAGTTTAACAAATAAGCATCACGAGGCATCTAAAGGACTACCTGATTAATCTCTCGGTATTATTTCTTTTGTCATATATCTTTGCAGATTCATTCACGAGTCTGTTCGCAACAACATAAGACAGAACTTAATCCGAAAATAAACATCTTGTAAATAACTCAAGATATGAGCTTAAGTACAAGACAAAAGTATGGTGATAATATTTCGACTTTATTACAAAGCCTTCATCAGATGATCAGTCGAAATATTATCGCAATATTTTTGTCGTATACTTAAACTTATATGTTGAGTTATTTACAAATTGTCGGCTGGCTACGGATTTTATTCAAAAAAACTAACACCAAATTTATCTCACACATGTCACACTTTATCTCCGCTTCCTTGTTGGCTACTATGTTCAATTGTCATATAGTTTAATATATGTTAACAAATGTATAGCCATGGGTTCATAGCTACTTTTGATTCCTCACCTGGTCTGAACAGTGCTACTCTAGGTTTAACCCTCTAAATCTCAATGTCCTGTGTATAGAATACCCGGACTCTTCTCCAACGTTTGCATTTTTCGCCCACTTCCTGTTCGAATTTCGACTCGAAATCAACATTTTTGAAATATAGGAAAGATTTCCAACCAAAAAAGTCCATTTTGGCGTTGACTTGACCGTTAAAGGGCTAACTACTACTGGAGTTATCAGCTTTTGTAACTTGCTGACGATATGACCACCGAACTCTATCATAACGTGAACGCTTAGTTTAATAAATGAAAAAAGTGAAGCGAAAAATGATGGGCATGGGATACCTTTTAGGCTGTAGGTTTCTGTCTCTCATCCGTTATTTCTACGTCTGTTTAACTAAAATGAAGACGTGAGCAAGAAGAAAATTGGGTTCTTAAATTAATGGTAGCAAACGCTAACCAATGATGTAAGTACGATTTGAACTAACGAGTAGGCAGGAATATTTTCAAGCACTTTCTACTACCTTGTTGCTGGGTCGTCGATTTGTTGGTTTTTATTTCTCGTACTTCACTGGTTAATTCTTCTCTCATGTATCCTTGGAATTTACAAAATACTATAGTTGCCATTCCCCTTTAGGACTACGTTTCACTTTCTGGAGAAAAGCCTTAGCCCGAAATGTCAGAAATTTTGAACATTAGTTGGGCAAGCTACCAATTTTTTAAATTTTCTGCACAATTTTGCAATGGCGCGTATTTCTGTATATTAGCGTAAAATCATTAGTACCTCAAAGTTAATCTGAGTTATTCATAGTCGGCGTTCAGTCTCCCTTAGATATATAATTGTTCAATATTCAGGGAATTCTGCAAGTTGTCTATGTTTTTCATATTCCATGAGTCATTGTATCGAAGCGAAAGAATAACAAGCGGAATGGAATGTCGATGAGAACGAAACGGTACAAGTTCATCTACTTCAAGGACACACCAACTAAAAATTAAGTTAAATTCTTTTGAAATGAAAGACGAAATAGAATGTACTTTATCGGTCTTAATTCGCTCTCTTCGTTGTTGAGATATTTAGATTAGTTTGACTTCGAGGTTAGACAATCTGTTACGTCACACTGATGACACAACATTGACATTTGTTGGTAAATCATAAATATCGTTAAGATTTTTTGTTAAAATAGTGTGAAACTTTCCAGATTACTTCATTGGGCGGCGAAGAACGTCACAAGACAAAAAACGGTATTGCCAATATTACATGTCATATCCTGTCACACCCATCTGCACATTTCAAAGTAATTAATTTCAAAATATTGCAATGTCAGCAAGATATAGTGAAAAATCTTTCTTTTGACCAATAAAACACATAAGATTGGTCAGTGAAACATATACTCCGTTTATACGGTGTGAAATTATCGAGGCAACGATCGCAATCCATAGATCCCGATTCTAATCCCAAACAAGGGTTGCGTTTACACGACAATGCAATTTCAATCGGGATCTGGATGACCATCGCGATCGCAAACATTTTGGTGTTAAACTACAGGGTGTCCCAAAAAAAAGGGACACTACAGAAATTATCCTATTGTTATAATTTGAATGCCTGAGCACTATGCTAAACACACAGGTGCATAAACGTCTGCTTCTGGAATTTAAAATAACTAAGCAAAAACGTTTTAAAATGCTTAAATGTAAATACAATTTGATTAAATTCCCAGGTGTCTAATGATGTGCGTTTAAGAGCGGTTTAAGAACAATGAGATAATTTCTATTTTGTGTGACTTTTTTTTGGGACACCCTGTATACCAAGGACCGGCTAGTGCGAAGAATTTGTGAGCTTTTCTTGGCACGTTCACTTCTGCTATGATGATCTTGAATTTTTTGTCATTTCCTTTTAAATTTTTAAGTTTATCTCTGCAAGCCTTCTAGCTAATCCTTATTCACAAGAAGTTGTTTGGCAAAAAATATCAATAAAAACCAGCACCATGTCAACTAAAAAATAGCTGACAACTAATCAACGATATTCATAAAAAATAATGTAATATACCTTCAAAATGTCTGGTATTTTGTGATAAGCATCTTCGCATGCGATTATTTCGTTCGTTGGTATCGAGATTACAATCCAAAGACCGTTTACAAGGTGACTTTCGATCGCAATCGCTCCCGATCCGGATCGCAATCCTGATAATTTCATGTCGTGTGAACGGAGTAATAGTACGTTCGTCGATATCGCGGTACACCACTGGCTGAAATACATTAAAAACTTATTGTGTTGTAACAAGCAGAGTTTCAGAAGCTCAACTGTCTAGGCTTTGGTTTAGCTATCCGAAGTTTCAGCAAAATATGATTAATCGTTTCTTGGAACTCTAAATATTCAGTGAAGTATGATCACGAACTTTGCACGAGCAAAACGACATCCTGTTCCTTGGAATGTTTGCTGATAGCAGTTAGTCGTTATGATTAATGGTTACTATAATTTTGTTCACTTTACTATAGGTCGTAACGATGATGATATTGATAACTCCCAAGGCAATAAAGAAGCGGAAGATGGACGTATCTACCCAAGTAATAGCCTGGAAGAATTCTAGTCTTAGTTATAATTATTTTAGTTCGCCAAACACAGCTGTTCGACGTCCCAAATGATCAGCCCAGACTGACATTTCGTCACATAACCGTCATGTAATTTTTAAAGGATTTCTTTTTTTTCACAACCCGTTACCCTCCATCTACATAATTTACTGCCGACAGTTTAATGATATGAAGATTTTACTATAATTATAATATTCTTTACTTAAAGGTGAATGCTCCAGAAAGCGTCTACCTACCGATTGTGATAGCTACAGCGCGGAAAGTAAGAATTTTGTTTATTTTCTATTAGTTTTTGTGCCCTTTATGTACGGCATCTATTCATGAAATCACTTCTAACAACTTGTCATGCAAATGATTTTTTCATGCTTCATGCAATCGAAAACCAAAAATGGATCGGAATCCTGTGAAGTTGAACGGTATTCATGTTTTGTTGTTCTAATAAACAAAACTAGTTTTGCTATATCCCTTTAAAGGTTTGTCTTATCACACTAATAAACTAGGGAATTGTTACTAACTTGGTTACTTGATTTTGCTATCGAAGATGAAGATTGATTGCGAACTGACGAATATGTGATGCAATCGTTATAACTGAGGATAGTTGGAGGTGTTTCTGAAGCGGATGTCTGAAAGAGCATGTTCTGATCGTCTTCCTGTTTGACAGCCATTATATCATATATACAGGGTGTCCCAAAAAAAGGTATACCTTTTGAAATCATGCCTTTGTTGGAATTTGAATGAAAAATACAGTATTTTACGCTCCCGTGGGTTCAGCATAATGCTCAGGCATTCAAATTCCAACAAAGGCATGATTTCAAAAGGTATACTTTTTTTGGGACACCCTGTACAGACATTGATTTTACGCATATAAGAATAATATCATATGTGCAGAGAATTACCATTTTCCCGCGCGGCTGCCAGTCAAGTTGTTTATAAGTGAACTATGTGTTTGTACTCATGATGTAGTTTCTGTATGGGCATGTAATGAAATTGTGTGATTAAACAATTACTGGATTTGGTTTTTGCGCAATACCAGGAATAATCAGGGCGTCGATTCGTGTTACCTGCCTCAGCGTTAGGCTTAAGTGAAGAATTTAATTTATGCTGCTTGGAAAATAGGTTGAGGTTCATTGCTCGTATATTTACAGTTTTAATAATGAAATACTAATAGCTGCCTTTATGTTGTTATTTTAAGAGAGAGCACGCCTGAGCGGGACAGGTATGGATGGAAGTGAATCAAGCACCAGCAGAGCATTAATTCAAGGTACGTATACAAACTTATTAAAACGATGGAGCATGTATACAATAAACTGGATTTTGCTTGCTTTTGTCGGGGTAAACGGTTCTGCGCTGACAAGGAAAACTCTCAATGTGGTCTTAAAATTTTGATATGATTTAATACAAGATAATTATGTTTCTCGTGCCCTAATTGCACGAAATGAACCGGTTATCGCGTTGTAGACCCTTCTCGGAAGGTGATTACGATATTTTAAGAAGTTCTATGATTATTGTTTCTTGACTTCTTTATGCTTCAGACGAAGAAATAAATAAAATGGCGCACGATATTGTTTCAAAGAAATATCAAAAACTAATATAGGACTAAATAAAATTAAGTACATTTAATTTAAACTTTTACCAGGTTAGGAATGCAAATTTTTCAGTGGAGTGAATGTGGTTGCGTGGTGCTGATATGTTTGAAATCCACATGCTCTCAGCTTCTTATTCGAAGGGGCTTAGAAGTTTGGAGGCTCGGAAGGGACTTGTTTGAGTAAGAGATGTTAGAGCAAGCACATTTTACACATATAAGAATTCTGCTAATTTTAGCAGCTAAACCTGGCACTTTTGCTGATGATATCGGCGTCGATGTGATGATAAATAGAAACGCTTTTCTTCCATTGCCGTTTGTCTGGCTCCGAAAATCACCTTACTAAATCCGTTAGCCTCTTCATTATAGGTGATTATCTCACCTATTCACAGCTCTCTAAATATTCACCAACCGTTATCTGGATTTCTGTGACTAATTGTTGATATTCTCATAAGTTTCGTAAAGTTTTTATTCTGTCACTATTTGATAACCACTCCAATTTTCCCCTCTATGGCTATGCTGAAAGTTACTGATCATGAGTCATGGGCACGTGACAAACAAAACTGTGTTGAAACTTAACGCTGAATGTCACAACAAACCGTTTCTGGTTGCTACATTTTTGGGAAATTGCAGTATGGAGACCAAATTGGAAACTAATCGGTATTAACTACATTCGCTGCGATAATGATTTCGGAATGAAGTACAGGTTGCCTCGATCATGGGCAGATCTTTACCTGGCAATTACTCTTGTTATGATATGGCTAGAGGTGCACCGAAAAGTGATCTTTGCCATTCGGCCGGATACCGCATATGCCTGACAGCAAAGAAAATATGTCAGCAAGGGCCTTTTTGGCAAAGCACTGCACTAGATTCGCAGGATTGCGGGTTCGATTCCCACCCGTAGGCTCAAGTGCTGCATATTTGTCGCAAGTGGTCCCCGCTCGCTCTTAAAACATACAATTCTTGCACTCGAAAATTAACTTTCACTAGAAATAGGTTCCATTTCATGTGATCGAGTAGAAATGCCCGATGTTGCTTGAATATATCCTTGATTTCATCGGTATTATTGCCTGTGATTACGATGCTCTCTGGAACAAGCTTTGTGGTTCATTCAGCGCGGCCACCAGATTCGTACAAGATTGCAGAGTCTCGAGTTTGAATCCACCTTGAAGCCCGAGGATGTAGTTTTTTGCCTTTGGTCTCAGTTGGTGATAAAATATGATTCGTACATTGCAAAATTCACTTTCAGTTCTCACGGATACCTAATAGTTTTTTTTTACTCATACACCAATAATTTACGTCAGCTTGAGTCGTCCAAAATGTGGATTATTTTCTGATTGATGGTTTATTGATAAAATTGAAAACGCGTTCTAACACCCAATATCGTTAATAAATCTTGTTACGTGATTTTATCATTGTTTATATTACAGTTACGGAAAATTTTGAAGAACAACTTGCAGTGTCTTAATTATTCCTTTTAATTAAAAATCTTTTTTATCCTCATGGCAAATATAACTATCTCGACAAATTTAAAAGGATTTACTGAAATATAATCAATTAACATGCTTGGGTTGGGGGAGATTTCGATTACAAATTCAGAGAAAAGCTTAAAGAAAACTAATAAATTCTTCAGATATCCTTTACAAAAATTCCATGATTTCACACGTGTGATTTGATATGATCTCATGTGAGAAAACTAAATTTGTTTCAATTTCAGATGTGAAAATATTTCACATGTAGTTTTCACATTTTGAAATTTTTTACGTGTTTATATTTCACAGATGATTTAACCTTACATGCTTTTCACGTGTCTTTCACATACGTTGTTTCCATACAACTTCACATGTTGCAAAATGACATGTAAAATCTTCTATGTGGAGTTTTCATAAGGGGCTCTCAAAAAATTGTGTACAACTATATCTACAATCAGTGACAAAAAACCTTGGAACACTAACAATTTTCGATGAATTCTCAATACGTATTGCATTTTTGGACTAAAAGAGTGCTATTCCTACCTCCTCCACTCTGTTCTATGTTGAGTAGGACTAAGGGAGTAAAGGGGCACACCTAACTGCAAACGATGTGTCTGAATAGCGACCAACATTGAATTGAGGGAAGGGAGGTTGAAAACAAAGGGAAATTTTACTATATAAAACCAAGTGTCCCAACACTTTTGTCACTGATTGTAGTAACATAAAATTTGTTTACTGTGGTAGTTTATTTAGGCCATTCTTTTATCATATTGATCTGCGTATATGTCATTCTTTTATTTCATAGTCGATCAGCCTAGGAGCCAACATAGTAAAGAACCAACTATTAACGACCTTAATTCGTTGGTAAGGCAGAGAATTTGCAAGAAGTTAGACATAGAAGATGACGTTGGTGGAGATTATCGGGAGCTAGCGGCCCGTTTTGGGATGCATAGTGACGACATAGATCTCATTTCTCAGCGGACGGACAGAACGCATAAAGTGCTCCGATGGGTTGCTCGAAATCCCGAAAACACCATTACCAAACTGCAAGATGTATTGATGGATATGGGTCGGATGGATTGCGTAAGGATTATAGAAAAAGCTCCCAAGTCAGGTACAGTTGATCATGGCTGGCGTGTGCCTAGTTGATACTAGAGGCACAATCAAGGGAACCCCTGATCATTGCTCCGTAGTTCTCCTTCAGCTTTCACTCAATAATGACTTTACAAAGCGAAAAACATGAACTTGGATGGTAAAGTTTCTGTATTGGTATATGTGTATGTTTGAAACATCTTTAGAGATTTGTTATGGACAGTTCTTCTGGTGTTTAGTAGGATTTAATAATCGATAACAAACTAGTTAATGAGATGTAAATGATGGGTAGACACTTGCTATTTTAAAACGTCGTTCAGTTAACCGAAAAGGGGGAGGACCCGACAAAGACCTCAAGGAAATGGTAACACGCAGAGGGTAACACGCAATGGCGTCTGCCGGATCCTCCCCCTTTTCGGTTAACTGATCAACGTTTTAAAATAGAAAATGACTATCATTTTGAATTTTGAGTTGCAGTTTGATACTATTAAAGTCTTAGGAAATTTTTGCTGATCAAACTGTGGAGCGCCATGGACTCGAATGGACGGAAATCAAACTCGCAACCTTCTAAGCTGGTGGGACAGTTTGATCAGCAAAGATTTTCTAAGACTTTAAATGACTATCCATCATTTACATCTCATTAGCTAGTTTGTTATCGATTTTTAAATCCTATTGGTCATCTTTTTATCACGTGATTTCTTCTCGATGTAAAAACACTACCTATTTTTTTCCATTTTACGTTTCACTCCGACGATGGGCCTTCGCTCGAAACGTCAGTTTAACCATTCCTAAGTTCTGGCAGTTTCCCAAACCTTTTAACTATCTACAAGCCATTCAATACTGCAGACGCAACACTAATTTTTATATCATCTTCTGGTGTTTATCTTATATCGCAAACTAAGCAACCACTCGCCAATGCATTTGCAAGGGTTGATGACACCCTACCCTGATATTTTAATATTTTATTCTTCAGTGGGATATCTAACCTCATACCAATTTCCAGAAAAATGTATCGAAAAAATCCGAAGATAATGTGTTTTAAATGTGATGATCGTAAAAATATGGAAATGTCGCAATACTATTATTACCAACTTAGCAATCGAAAATTGCACAATTCGACAAATATCTCATGTTTATTATGCTTCTTCTACAGCTTGACACAAGTTGTATAATACTTATTACAGCTATTTTAAAGATCGAAATGCCCATAAATGGAGACCATACTAATTGTATCCATTAAACATAGAAACTGTAAGGAGACACCTTAAGAGTATAAATGCTTAGGGTTTGTATATTTTATGTGGTTTTGTGTTTGGACATGGAGTTAACAGATCTACGTACTTTATGTAGCTCTATCGATACGGAGTTTTTTTGTTTTATTTTATTTTGCTTTTCTTTCGGGGGCAGATATGTAGACATCAGAAGCACGCGTGGATGATTTGTGGGCAGCAATTTCAATTTATTAACACATTAGTTATTTTCATGCACTCTCTTTTGGCCGACAGGAACTTTATGTCACGTTAAGTATCTATTTTTAGTAGTAATATCTTTTAGTAGTAATAACTTTTAGTAGTAAGTCAAACCAACAAATTCAACGGAACCAATACCCTTCCATGACAAAATTCCATTGCTTTATATTTCTTCTGTAAAGAAAGCAAAAGTGCGTCATACTTCTGTTCTAAATTCTGGAACTATTTCAAATGGTGAACTTGGCCACTGACTGCTGTAATCTCGTACCAAAATCCAGGCCATAGTTGCTTAGTAGTTTTTTCCCTCTTAACGGCTTTCCTTCTTTTTTGTTTTTTGTTGGTTTACGGGTTTTCTTTTTTTTTTTTTCAAGAATACAACTTTTTATAAATAAATCCAACATCCAAAGCCTCAAATTCATTCATTTGAGTTCAATTGAAAAAGACAAAAGCACTAAAAAAAATTTGGTCTTTCAAATATAGTTTAGACGCTCTAATTGTTTGATATCGTTGTCTCTCGATCGTTTTGAAATTTTTGTTGCTTGTAGAAAATGATAGGCTGCATTTCGAATCAGATGATTATAAGGTGGTTATATCACGCCACGTTCGGCAATTTTCTCAAATACAAAACTGCCTTAATCACCGCACGAAATCTCATAAAGTACGGTTTCAAATATATAAAAACACAGAATATGTATGAATGGTGAATACAAATTTATACGAGTGGTAGCCACTAAACTCTCTATAAACGGGAAAGCTGGCTCCAGTCAATGAGCTAATCAAAAAGTGAACTCAAAAATGGCCGACATGGGGGCCCTGTTTGTCGTTTCCCTAGGCCCCCACGCGGCATCGGTCGTTACTGTTTTGTCCTCTGAGAACAATTTACTCGAGGCGTTTCAAGGGGTTTCTGAACAACATGAGGTTGTTCAAACCCCTTGGATAGCCGTGTCTTAGATAGGACCTTCCCCTAGAAACCATAATAAGTATTTGGTGTCCAGGGGGTGAGTTCTAGGATCCGGGTTTGGGATGAAGTTAGAGTTGTTTGTGTTAGGGACTGGTTGTAATTAATGTGACTGTGTGAGGAACCGTGGGAAACGACCAAAAAGGCCACGTATCGGCCATTTTTTGCTTAACTTCTTCAGTGCAAATCAGCCTTTCAGTCTTTATAGAGTTCAGTGGTGGGAGCTTGGTGTTATGTCAGACGACATGCGAACTTTCGCCAAGCCTGTGATGTATCTGGAAAACTGGGAAAAATAAAAACTTTTATAGTTAGCATCTAGAAAACTGGACAGAATGTCGGATCTTTCGAGTTAAGCTAGACTGAAATGGATTCCAGACATGTCTTGATTTTTGATCGGTCTGCTTCAAAACTATGTTCACTGTTGTTAGGTCAGTGACATTTCGTAAACAAATGAATGCAAAGCTGTAATTTCAGTGTTTGCTGCTCGATGTTTGAAAATAGGACAGCTTTGGCTTTGAATACTGTGACGCACTTTCTTTAAGGTCCTATTTAAAGTCCAGAATATCAACAAGACATCAATATTTTAATATGCTTCTTATAAATGACCTTCCAAAAGTAAATAATAATTAATAACAGAAATATTGTAATCATATCATTACAGGACCGCCATCTTCATCCAGCAAAGTGGATGAAGTACAATAAGACCAAGTACAGGGAGACCTCTAAGGTATAATCTCTATGAGCCTGTAATGACAGAGACGAGTAACGTACTTATGAATGGTACTATGTGACAAATGGCCAACATTTGTGGCAGTTGTGTTGTTAACTGGCGCTTCTTGGTAGCCGCACAATCTTATAATCTTCGTGGTCCTACACTCTCGGAAAATTCCAATAGCCAAAGCAAATTTTCCAATCGGCCAAGGAAAACGGAAATATATACTTACGGCAAATAAAGTTTAAATTTGGATACCTCGTGCTTCTACAGGGGGCTTTGCCATTCAGTATTAGCGCTTGCTAATATATAGCGTTGATACTCCTTGCACAAGGGAGTGACGTTGAACCTAGAGCGAAGGCGTCATTGAGAGTACTCTTGGCATTCAGTTATCCATTATTTTATGAAGGACTTTGTCATTGATGTCATATTGCGGTTGTATATGATCCCAAGAATTTATGCACGACGAGCTCGTAAGCTCCTCGGATCACGCAATTTCATCCGCAGTTCAAAAACAAATTATATTATTTTAAATACGTAGCTCGTGATTCCACAAATTGTGGGTGAAAAGTGACTATTTCTCTGAATACTGCGATGTCAAATCTGCGCAAGTAATCTCTGGTGCAAAGAATTTTCACACGTCGTGTTTGCGCCCGCCGTAAACTACCGGCCGGAGTCGACTTGAGTTTAATTACGGTCTACTGTGTGGCTACTTTGAGAAACTTGATTGTCGAGTAACAAGGCTTTTAAGAGAACAATGTTGCAGAACAGTTGTTGCTTTGTTCCCAGTTAAAACTTTCAATGTTGAGGCCGCATGTTATTATTTTAGTTTTAATGTAAAATAATTTAGGAAAAAAGAATTGAAACACTTAAGTCAAGAACGATACTTTAACAATTGACGTATACTGATACTGATTTAGTACTTCTAGTAGTTTAAATCCGGAAAATATCTCGCTATTCTTGTACAACAGTCTTTTGATGCAATGCCGTCGGTTTTATGTTCTTTGTAGAGAATAAATATTCTCTCTTTACTAGAGATGAAATACAGAGGTCCTACAAACACTGGTAATGCGCTGAACCTACTGAAGTCGAACGAAGACAACTTCAACCGATTTTCCGACAATCGGGATACAACAACAACGTTAAACGAAATTTACTCTGGAAAAAACAAAAATTTCTGACAGGAGCCAAAACGTAAGTGTATCAATCCATCTTGTTAGTGTTACCCTGAGACTGACAGTCTGGCACGAGCCAAGAGGACCATGATTTGTCCAGGGGGGAATAGAGCGGAAGATTCACCGTAGGTAACCTAACTTCCTTCCGAGAAAGCAATAAACATTGTTATATAGCTGGGCTGAGATTGCCATGGATTGATTTGCGGTCACGTGGCGTTAGACAAATCCAATGCGTCCCTCGTAAGTAATAAGTGCAACAAATATATTGACCGCTCAGGGCTACAGCAGCTCAGCAAGAATCCATCTAAACAACCTAAAGTCGGTGAAAATCCAGCGAAAACCCAGCTATATAACAAAACACTTAATAGCCGACCAGCCAACGTTGGTCAAATTCGTTATCTCAGGAAAATGATTTCTGAGCCCTAGGCGATAATCGAACCCGCAACCTTCTGATGGCCTCGACTTCGTCTCGGAAAACATCGAGACTCTAAGAAAATAAAACATGTTTGCCTCAGGATCAGACATTAAACAAAACCCAGAACAAATGAGCAGTAATTTTTCTCAAGCAAGGGGTCAATTTATTCGCGGACATTTTGGATATAACTTAACTTAAAATTTATGCCAATCGACAGCATCTCTGTTCTACAAAGTTTTCAAAACTAGCAATAAACTACTTAAGAGTAAAAGAAATATATATAAATTATAACTGTTATAATCTTCTAAAAATCTCCTCTGAAAGTTCCCAAAATCCATTAGTAATATTTTGTCTGATGGAGTTCTGTTTATACCGTTCCAACAGTATCTTAAAATTAGTAACAGATGAGGCGGTCCTAACTGACAATGGTAATCTGTTCCAGTATTTAAGCGACCTGCACTTAAATCTTGATAGGAAGTTGAGTTGGTTCCAGGCATCAACAATAACTGTCTCCCAGACTTGCCATTTTTAAACATGTTATGACCGTAAGAAACAATATTATT
>JBAHVQ010172735.1:0-18223 GCA_036872915.1 Nanipora kamurai
TCTTTTAACTTTCAACGTTGCAGTTTTGTTACCACTCGCGGTAGTTTACTGGGTTATTGGTAGTTTATAGTATTAAATATTTGTTGTTGTTTTCTCCGACTCGCCTTAATTTATTTAACTTTTTAACCATGAAGATCAGATTCGCGTTACTTTAATCAGTTTTAGAAGTTCTGTAAGCAATCAGCGTTTATTACATGACTTGTTAATTTATGTCGCGTTAATTTAGTGCATCGTTAATTTCCTATAATAAGGTATATCATCATTCAAAGACAGAGAACTGTGCCAGTAGACAGATAAGTTCGGCACTTCTTAGTGACTTAGGAACGATAAATTGTTTGTACTCATTTGTTTTAAGTTTCTTTTGTAAATATAATTATTTTTTACCCGTTCTTGTTAAGCGGTTCGTAACTATTGTCCTTTTCAGCATTTATCCTTTTGACAAACCAGTTAAACCTTATCGTAGCAATAGATTTACCGGGCGCAAAGTATTCCGTCATTAAAACGAAAAATGAAATACTTGAAATGCTGGTTTACTATTTCGACGTTTCGTTGCAAATGTGCACCATCTTCAGAGTGTAGTGTTACAACGTTGTTAACCTCTATAATGTTTACACAGATCGAATAATATATGCATGTTTAATTAACATTTTCTCTGTTAGATAATCTATAAATACCGAAGCTTGGAGAATAAAGTTCGTTCTTCTTGCGATACGGTGTTAACGTTAAACGGTACAGTTACACTTGACGTAGTCGGCTGGATTTAATCCTTCACAGTCAGTGGTCTACGTGTGAGCTCGAAAAAATTAGAGAAGAACTTTAACATTTAAAAGAAGAAAGAAAGGCCCTTGAAGTTCAGCGTCGATATATCTACGCTCCTCGTGAAAGTAAAATTCAAGAGTTCTCGTGGATGTCGCGCAAAGTTCTCCAAAGCCTGAAGCTAAAAGCCTGAAGTCTGAATCGAGGGTTTTCACGTATTCCCCGATTGGAGGGTTGATCCTTTTAAAATAAAGAATTTGCATTGATTTGTCGCTCTGTTAAACCTCAGGACTTTGATGTTGCCCTCCAACATGGCCGCTTTGACGTCACATGAAAACCCTCTATAAGAACTGAATTCCCGAGAAATGTCGACCGCTGAACGTGTGGAATTTATTTCTTCGCATTTAGAAGGGAAAGCGAAGGTAGAATTACTATTGCATCCCACCAAAGAACGCCAAGATCCGGACAGGATACTTGACGTTCTCCTGGAAGTTTTCGGCGATCGAAGATCAGTTCCTGAACTGCTTAAAGCCTTTTAGGATCAGAAGCAGGAAGAAGGAGAGTCAATTCGAAGTTATTCGCTTTCTTTGAATGAACTTGTCGAAAAAATAACCGAAGGAATTCTAATGATGTTCTTAAATGTGACGAGGTGTTGTGGGACCATTTTGTAGACGATGTTGTGGATTTACATCTTCGTAAGGAATTAAAACGTAGACTACGACAGCATAGAACCTTGTCATTTCTTGGTATACGACAAGAAGCAATTCGTTGGTTGGTAGAAGATGACAAACCAATGATCAATTGTGGCTGGGTTTTGAAATGGGTTTTCAAAAGTTTTGAAATAACAACGCCAGACGAAAGTGTTGATCAAGTGAAGCAAATAGTGGTGTCTCAGGTAATTAAAACAACGGACCCCGGGGGACCGTTTATTTAAAGAAATGGAAAAACAACAACTAACCTTGGAAGAACTTACGTCAGCTGTGAGAGATTTTGTGCGAAATCTGACGAAAGAAAGCCATGAAATTTACAAAGGAAACCACCTATCTTGTTTTCGGTGTCGTGCGCCTGGTCATATATCCCGTAATTGTTAGAAGATTGTCGGTAATCAAAACAAGCCTGACATTAAACGCTAAGATGAGCAAGGAGCGTCACCGTCAAAATAACGTCTCCTACAGTGTAGCACCTCCTTGCAGAAGATATTACTCAACATCATCTAGTCATCGAGTTTTTTGTTGTAGTTGGAAAGTGCCCCACTCTTATCGGTTGTTTTGGTGGAATTCGATATAAACTTCCTTGTGGACACTGGTTATGAGATCTCAATTACTAAGAGTTTTGTAAGAAACATCTCGTGTCAATTGGTAAAAAGCTTTTGACAACCAAAGTATGGCTTACATTAATCGCGGCAGATGACATAAATATAGCTTATATCGGTTACATCGAGGTCGACATTGACTCTTGGCGTTGCAATTCTAAGCAGAGGTGTATTGGAGGTAAAAGACTCGAACATTTCTTTTATATCCAACTGAAAGAAAATGCTACCAGGCCTCATCGGAATGAATAGAGCGTTTTCACACGACGTCATAGTCGCCATGTTGATGTTCCTTAACAAAAGAATTTTAACTATCTTCTTTTGTTGGGTACACCAACATGGCCGACACGACAGTTGTTCTTTGAATCTCTGGGGATTGAGTGAAAACGCTCCATATAATGGAGAAATTACAAGGCGAGTTGACGGAAACCAGTGCCGTGAAGATAAGCGAAGAGTGGCAGAAAATCTTTCAGCAGCATGAACTCCAAAAGAACACATCTATTATTACCATTCCCTTGGGGCCTCTGCCGGGTCGTGCCCCTTTCGGTTAACTGATCAACGTTTTAAAATAGCAAATGCCTATCCATCATTTACATCTCATTAATTAGTTTGTTATCGATTTCTAAATATGTTGTTGGTCATCTTTATGTCACATGATTTCTTCTCAGTATAAAAACACCCCTTATTTTTTTCCATTTTACGTTTCACTCCGATGAAGGGCCTTCGTTCGAAAGGTCATTTTCTCCACATTTATGTTCAGGTAGTTTCTCAAACCCTTCTGGTTATCTACAAGCTGTTCAATACTGCAGTCGCACCGCTCTACTTTTACATCCGGTGGTGGGATCGCTGAAGTAGCTGGGAGAAGCAAAGTTAGAATTCCAGCAAGGTCGGCATGTATAGCAGGAGTATCTGGTTTTAATGACGGAACTGATGGGCTGAAGAGTGAGACATTACTTGTTGAGCCCCTATGTTGCTTATCCTCACTGGGTTGTTATTTGCTCGTTATTACTACGTTAACTGAAGCTGTCAGAGGCTATTTAAACATTCGTGTGGGGAACTTAGGGGACGTTACTACGGACCCTGGTAAAACAGCAGTTTTATTTATGCGGAAACAGCCAACCACTTTATAAAGCAGTTGAGATCATTTATTGGTTTTGCAAGTTATTGTCGACGGTTCATAAACACTTTTGCAACAATCGCGGGACCATTACATCAGCTTGTCAGTACTTGCTTGCGAGAGATGAAGCTACACCAAAAGCTCAAGACTCCCTTCTCCAGTCGATGGAACCGGTCATGCCAAGAAGTTTTTGGGACGTTCTTCGTTATGCTAATTTCAAACAACCATTTATTGTCGAAACAGATGCGTTCCTACAAGGTATGAAATCTATTCTTTCTCAAGAGCAAGATGGTGGTACTAGACGATGCAATTGAAAAACCAGGCGGAAAGCGTATTCGAATGATGAAAATCAAGGCCAAGCAAAAAATTCTTCAGACAGGCATATTTGTGTCAAAGGTTTATTTAAATCTAACGTTTCGTTGCTTAAGACGCAACATCATCAGAGAATGAGACATTGGTACTAGATGAGTTATTGTAAATTCAAGTCGTTGTTTACGCCCGGCAGTAAGAAGGCAAAAAGAAGATGCAGAATTACAGTTCATTTAAACTGAAACTTTTGGAATTAAAAAGGGCCATCCCGAAAAAATTTAGGTCTTATTTGTTAAGATCTAAATTTGTTGTGAAATACTGACAATAATCCGTTAAGTTATATAGATACTGTCAAACTTGTTACCGTCGAACATGGGTGGGTTGCACAATTAGCTACCTTTGATTTCAAAATAATCTATCACCCTGGTAGAGCCAACGCCGATGCACTTTCACGTAAAGTTAATGCAGCAGGCAGGTATTAAAATGGCTGTGGGATTTCAACCCTCGGGAGTCCGTTCCAGTTCAGCTGAGAAACGTTACATGGAAAGCACGAAGCAGTGACGCAAGAAGTGGTGAGTTTAATGTCTACACTATCCTTTCCATCATGAGTACAGCAGATTTAAGGCAGACGCAACAGAATGATCCAGACATCCAAAGATTTTTTCACTATTTCCAAGCTAGAAGAGTACCAAATTTGAAAGAGAGGAAAAAGGAATCTAAATCTACCTAAGTCCTTATAAGGCAGAGCAAAAGAATAGAGGATAGGGACAGAGTTTTTCATCGTCTGGTTCACTGCCATGGCGAAGGAAAAGTTAGACAATTATTACTACCTAGGGTATTGAAGCCTAAAGTCATGTTTCGCCTGCACTATGAATTGTAACATCAGGTAGTGGAAAGAACTCTTCAACTTCTGTGTAAGCGGTGTTTTTGGCCCGGAATATTCTCAGATGTTGCTTCGTGGATTAAGAAGTGCGAACGTTATGTATTGGGAAAGGTCCCATATCCTAGCGTTAAACCGAGATTCGGTTCCATCTTAGGGAACAGACCCCTGAAAATCCTAGCAATGGATTACATTTTACTGGAAAAGTCAATGCGAACATTCTGTTTATGACTGATGTCTTGATGAAATGTGCATGCGCTGTTCCTACTAAGAACCAGACGTCTATCACAAGCGCCAAAGTTTTGGTGAAGGAGTGTTTCCTACCATACGATGCACCAATGATAGTCCATGCAGGTCAAGGGCGCAACTTTGAAAGTAAAGTTATCGCAACTTTGTAAGTACAGTTATGCCCTTCTTATGGTATAATGAAAAGTTGGATAAGGCCTTGTCACCCCCAACGCAATGGCCAATGCGAAAGATTCAACAGAACTATGTAAGAATTGTTTCGTAGTTTTTGGTAAAAAAAGAAGCATAGATAGCCAAAACACTTACCGGAATTGGTTTGTGCATATAATGTAACTCCACAAAGGTCAACTGGGCATATGCCATACCACCTTCTATTTGGAAGAGATCCCCGTTTACCAGTGACTTTATTTTTGGGGCAGCGAAATGAACTTTCCGACCGAACAGCAGACGAAATCACGCTAGATGAATGGCTTAGTTCACCGCAAAACAGACTGAAGGAGGCTTACCAAAAAGCAGGGGAGCATTTCCGACAAGCAGCTTCTAATAGGAAGAATATTCGCATGGCGAAACTTTATGACCCCCCAGTTAAAACTGGTGAAAGAGTGTACCACTGAAAGAATGAAACAGGAAGATAGGTCGTAATTAGATTCAAGACGCTTGGGACAGTCAACGAAAGGTTGTGACAAACGTGTCTAAGAAGGATGGCGGACCATATACAGTTACTTTGATTGATGGAGCTGTATCCTATGTTAGTAAGAAGGTTGATCGCAGTGCCTTACGACTTTCTCAAGACGATTCCATATCTTTTCAAGATAACTTATCTGGTTCCAGTGCAGTAGATGAGGTTCACAAACGTTCAACAGATCCAGTCGATGAGCCAATTTTAAGAACGTTGGTAAGAAGTACGGCTGCAAAAAGAAGCTCTTTTAGGGAACCAAAGTCCACGACCGCTGTTAGTTTAATTAGTGTAAACGAGAACCATTTTTTTATCTTTTCTATTTTTATTCTAGCATTTACTTAAATATTCTTATTAATCTTTTTGGTTTATATATGTACCTGATGCAAAAGAAACAATTGTAGTATATTACAGATTAAATTTAATAGTCAAGAACGTCTAGTGTCGGCAAGAAATGCACCCAGATCGAGTAATGTATGCATGTTTAATTAGCGTTTTCTTTGCTGGATAATCTGTGAATACCGAAGCTTGGAGAGTAAAGTTTATTCTTTTTGTGATACGGTGTTAACGTTGATCGGTACGGTTAGAATAAATCTATTTACAATACAAGAAGAGTTAATTAACGGCAAGCCAGTTTAAAAAAATGTTAGAACACGGAGTTTTAAAGAGATGTTTTGAAAATTGTTTCGCCTCGATGTGGAAAGAATTGGAAAAACGTCTCTCTCAAGCATTTATTTACATGAGCACTCTCATCAACCTTTTCGCACAATCTCCCCTGGCGATTTTTCTGTCGTATCGTCTTCTTTTTACGGGCTTAACTTTTAGTAATCCGGTCGCCATTAGCTCGGTATTAATTATTCTTGGATATAAATGTACTGTTATACACACATTGACAGTTCTGCATTGTACTCTGAAGATCTCGCAAGTTTGTAATTAAACGTTAGCAAACTTATTTTAAAATGTTTAAACTTTTCTTTTTATGGCTTTATATTTTAAAATTTTGAGTTAGGCTCTTATCTTTTGTTCTTCGACATTTATCCCAGTTTTATATAATTTGATATTCAAACCTCGTCAGTAATGACTATGTTTTCCATATTTTTTGTAATAAAATGAAACTTATCACATTAATTTGACTGCATTGTTATAAACGACAAGACTAATTCTTCGATTTTTGCCACTCGTTATTTTTTCATGGCTACCGTATTCCTAGCTTAACTCGATAGTCATCAAATGTGTTCTTGTTTTTCCCCAAAATTAGAAGTGGGATTTATACCGCAGTATGAGCGTTCACCGGAAATATGGAGCACAAAAATCAAATATTCAAAAAATCAAATAAATGAAAATAAAACAGTGATGATTTTGTTTTTTCAAAAGGTTAGATTACATCTGGTTTTTTGCCGCTCAACAAAAAAATTCCATACCACTAGAAAGGGTTGGGGTGAGTGACGTTTGACGTCATTTAAGGCAGACTGAGACAGACTGTCCATCAAGTACTTAGAAAAGCCTCTCTTAAAGGATGTCATAACTGGGGCTCAGACTTTTTAAACAGGCTGTCGATTTGTCTGTCATCAGTAACTAAATTTGCTCGTTTTTGCTAACTTCAACAAAAGATATATTGTCACCAAAAACAGTTAATTGAAATCTGTAAATTGAAATCTTGTTTCTTTACCATTGACTGTTAAACTCTATTAAAAATGGGCTGGATATGCACCTTAAAAGTTTTAACACATCAGTAAATATCAGTACTTCTGCTGAAATGAACTCTCGTGTTTTCCGGGAGTGCAACATGCCAAACGTTATCACATTATTTTGTTTATTTACAGAAAAAAACTACGGGTACTGGAGAACCTGCTCCTGAAATAATGTGGCTCTGAAAATTTTCTTAGCTCTTGTAAACGATAGCTTTTCAAAGACTGAACAACGTTTCAAGATCCAGTTATTTAGAATGATAAAGGCTAAAGTGTTTTAACATACCTGGGGGGACAATGTTGAACATATTCGGAAAAGATATCGGGAGTATACATGATACCATAGTTACAGCGAGGCTGCGGACGAAAAAGTCGTGAAAGGCCGGCCGGTATTAAAAGTTCTTGGGCGAAAATGATTTCCATGGGTGCGTTGCAGGACAGTCGTATGAATAAAGGTCGTCATTGCAGTGACTTTACTTGATTCTTTACGGGTAGAAAAATCCTGTTGCTCACTTAACGCGCCCACATGTGACAAAATCTTTTCCACGATAGAATCACATTCTTGTCTTGGAGTTCTGAAAAATCTAGAGTTTATCTCCGTTTACGATAGTTTCCGTGCCTTAAAGTGCCACCACGATGGAAAAATTGTCTTCTCGATTGTAATCTTACTTAGAAAATACATTTGATTGGAAGAAGAATGACGTTTTTAGTTTGATCGCACGGCGTTCAAAGCTATTCAGGTTTTTGAAATATGAAGTTGGTTACATTATGACTTCATTTACTCGACACAGACTGAAAAATATTCTTAAAATCAGAAATATTTTTAAAAATAAACGGTAGAAATTATTGAGACTTAGCATGTTTATTATAGAAATCCGCCGTTCTACCTGTTGAGCTATCGAGTCTACAGGGATTGGACCGGCTTCCCGAAGGTGCGAGTTCAAATCCCGCTCGAGTCAACTTTTTCAGTTGACCTCAGCAGTGTAGGTTAAAAGTGAATTTATCGTTTTACAAATGAATGTTTATTTAGTACTGTATATATGCCAAGTTTCAGAGCTTTCTGTTACTTAATTGTACAGAGTTCCCTCATTTTGTAAATTCTAATTGGTCATTATGGAAGGAATGACGTTATAGGTACCTAATTTGCATGGTTTAAAAACCCAAATACCTCTTGAACGATGTGTCATTTCAAATATATTTTTAACAGCATTCTCGATTGTTTTAATGCTTATAGCTAGTTTTTTTAGATTGGTCTTAAGCCTACATTAGCTATAGTTTTTAAAAGTCAGAGCTTGAAGAAATCTTTTATGTTACAGATTATCAAGATTCCTGTTGAAGAATGCAGTAACCGTACAACCTGCAAAAGTTGTTTAGAGGGCGGGGATCCATATTGTGGATGGTGTACATTGTATACTGGGTGAGTAATTATCTATTGCTGTGCACATAGGTGTACGGGAAATGGAGTATTGTTATTTAAGCAACAATCTTTACCCATGGAAAACATTGGAACATTTCTCATGTGGACTATCTTGAAATTCAAATACATTGACACGTGGAGATTTGACCTTGTATATTTAAATGTTATGGTTCTGACTGAATGCTTAACAGCGCAGTACCTCGTGTATTTATTGCAACTGATGAGTCGGATGGAAAGTGCAATCTTGTTAAGATGTGATAGCCCAGCAAGGAACTTTTGATAGAACAATAGTGGAGAAATAATTTTTGAATAAAACTTTTATACTGATCTTTCTTTCCTAAACCATCAACATCTTCAGAGCAGAGCAGGGTGTTTACAATTATACATTCTGCTTGAATAGACGACTTATTAGAAAAATAGAAGGTGATGACAAAGGATTGTTGGTTAGAGCGGAGAAGTGAGAGGTCGGAAAAGAAAAGTTGACAAATGATGAGCAGAATAGAAAAAAATTAGAAAATTCCAGAGGAAAATATTGGATATTGGCATTAAAGGATGGTTTTATTTGGAATATATAAGTAAGCTTTCGATTGAGGCCATCAAATTGCGTCGCATCGGAAGGTAAAATTGAGAAATTGTCAAACGACACTTCGTGGCCAGTCTGGGCTTTTTGCTAGAACATTGGACGTGGTGTGTGAAGCGGCATTTCCGGAGTAGGCCGAAATATTCATATTCTCATGTGTGTCGTATCTTGGTGACACATGCAGATTATTACATTCAAGAATATCTGGCCGTACGAGCAAACTCAATCTACAGAACGTAGAGAGTGTGAGTGTTTGCAAGCTTGGATATAAACAAGGAAAGGTTCGTTCTTCAAGCTTTATGAAAACTCAGAAAAGTTATGAGTTCCCCAACGGGAATCGAACCCGCGTCTCCCGATTGCCGGTACGGTTGTCTTACCACTAGACCATGGGGGCTCGACAACAAATCTGAGTTAAATCTGGGACCTGGGTCCTTTGTTTGACATGCTGCTTTCATAGTTTAGACATGTATATGTATATATATATATATATATATATATATATATGACTGTATCAAAACTGCGATCAGCAATTTATTGAGAAGCTTGCATAAGTAAGAAAGATTTGCAAACCGCATTCTGATCTAGTTCGAACTCAATAAGGGTATCGCTTCTGAATGTCTTTTACCTCTTTCCTGAAAATGTTCACAAATTTTCTGAATTCTGTTCTTGCTCAGTAACAACCACGAACGATCAGGCTCACTTCACGGTTTCTATTTCCACACACTTGAACAGAAACGGAATTCTTCTCTCATGCACCAAGGAAACCAGCTACCAATCTCGAGATCTCTATCGGAACATGTCCAGCCAATTCCAAAGTGTTATTTTCCGTTGTTACTTAGCAGACACCCACTGAATTTGGATCTCGCTTTATTGCCTCCTCCCGAGTACCTTTCTTGCAGGGCAACATCTTGTTAAATCTGTCAATCATCTCTCGCCCGTAAGCTCTGTCCACCCGAAGGCTGCATGTCGGCATATAGTTTCGTCTAATCACTACATCATTTCCCCTTTCTAGTTTTACTAACGTTTTGAATACGTTTGCAGAACGCAACTATATGTTAATTTACAAGATTACATAACTAAGTACAAAGTTAATGTGTGGACTAAGTGTGGTATTGTTTTAGGAAATTATATTTGACGGGATTGGTATTCCATATCCCATGACTGGTCGTTGCTTTCTTGTGCAGCGTCGCTGTGATTTCCTTTCCTCCTGTTCGTTATTTGCGTTATCACTGTTACCTACTAATTCTTCATCGCCGTCTTTTTCCTGTATAGGCTTTACCACTTTGAAGTGTGATGTATTTCGTGTAATGGTGCGTTGATTGTTGCTCCACTTCTTCTAGTAACTGCAAACCCTTCAGTGCCAAATTTGGTAGACAGCTTGTTGGCTGGACTTTGGTAGCAAATTATTGTATCTCAAATTTTGATGTTGGATGTTCGGGTGTGTTTTTTCGCATCGTAGTATTTCATGTTGTTTTTTTTCTTTCTTTTCAATGTAATGTTTAGCTTTTTGGCGTTTAAACAACGAAAGGCTCGTTCTTCAAGCTCATGAAAACTCAGAAAAGTTGTGAGTTCCCCGACGGGAATCGAACCCGCGTCTTCTGATTGCCGGTACGGTTGTTTTACCACTAGACCATGAGGACTCGAGAAGAACTAGCCTTTCGTTGTTTATATTCAAGCTTGCAAACACTCTCTAACACACTGTAGATTGAGTTTGCTGTTTTTTGTGTTTGTTCGCAACCTTTTTCGTTGATAACTCAAGTAAACTTCCGCGGACTCTGCGATTGAAATGTAGCTCACAAGGGACAATTTTGGTGGTAGAATGTGGGGTAGATCGATAATTTAACAGAAATCTTTAAAGCTCTTGCCTCCAGTTCCTTCCTTCTATCTATACCGGTTTTCATTACTTTGGTTTCATCACACTTTCTGCGTTTCCGCTCCCGTGTGGCCACAATGGAATGCTTGTTTTCCATTCAATCCCCAGAGCTCTTGTGTACCGTTTAATTCATCTCCATTAAATGGATGTCCGTTATCGATTTTAACCTTCTTTTGTATACCATGAGTTGCAAATATACCGTCTAGTTTGGGATACAGGCTTTTGCTGAAGTGGTTTTGACAATGTCTACTTCTAAAAATTCAGAAAAGGTATCAGTTACTACCATTAGATAGTGTTCGCAATATGGAATGAGCCCATAAGAGTCAATTACTAAGTTCTGCCAGGGTTCGTTAGCTGTTGGTGTGATGGGCGTTGGATTAGGTGGATTGGTGGCCCAACAGCTTGACACGCAGCACAATCCTCTCTCATTAATTTTACTTTCTTGTCTATTCTAGGGTATCAGATCTTCTCTCGTAGTAATACTTAGTTTTTTTCTATGACCTGGTGCCCAACGTGGGGCCAACGTAGGTCGATCTTGCATTGCTTCTGGTGTGACGATTCTGCTACCTTTCTAAACAATATCGCTTGATTGGTTTATTGTTAGCTCTTATGAACATAGTCGATGTGGGTTCAGGGCAGCATAATTTTCGTCCCATTTTCCTGATTTGATGCTCTTTTGAACTTTTTTTAGAACAGGATCCGACAGGGTGGTCATTGACTTTGCTATTGCTTGATTGACATGATAATTGACGTAATTATCGGCCACTTGTTCTTCACTTGTGGTTACAACCTGCGTTGTAATTGGATGACGACTTAAATAGTCAGCCTCATAGTTTGTGCCTTCCTTGTAGATGATGTTGTAATCGCAGCATCCAATCTTCGATGTGTGCAGATGAGAATAGTCGTCTCCTTAAATCCTTCTTGTCCATATAGGTCCTCAGTGACTTCTGGAAACTTTAGTATTTGACTCTGGCTAACGCCAGACGATTTTACTCGTCCAAGGGAAAGTCTTCGGACAGGAAAGAGTTAAACCTTCGATATCAAGTTGAGAGTACCTGCTCTCAACCGGGGAGAGAGCTCAACTAGCGCATTAGATAATACGATATGTAAGTTTAGATTTCTCGCGTTGTGCTAAGATAGCGCAAATGCCAAGAGATGATCCATCGACAATTAATAGGGTTCTTTTCTCGGTATCGAAGTAAGCCGTTGTTGGAGGTTGTGTAAGCTTTTTCTTGATCCGCTCAAAAGCTTTTTGATGAGTGTGATCCCACTTGAAAGGTATATCCTTTTTTGTAAGTTGCATTAGTAGAGCGGTGATTATGGCATATTCGGGGATATGTTCATGGCAGGTAGTGACCAAACCAAGAAAACTCCTTGATTTAGCTGCATTCTTTGGTTGGTTGACTTTGACCAGATTTTCAATTCTAGATGGATTAGGTCTTGTTCCTTTGGCGTTAAAAATCAAGTCGAAGAAGGCGATCTCTTGCTGCAGAAAACTACATTTCTCGGGTTTGGCTTTGAGGTTTAGTCGGCTCAGTCGTTTCAAACAACTTTCTAAAGCTTTGTCATGTTGCTTTCTCGTTTTTGATATGGATAATTATGTCGTCAACGATGTTTTTAACACCTGGTATATCACTAAGAGTGCGTTGTAGGACATCCTGAAACATTTCTGCGACACTGTTTGTGCAATGGTTGAGTCGTTTGTATCGAAATAGTCCTTCGTGTGTTGAAAATGTAGTTAAATATCGACTTTCTTTTTCGAATTATAATTGGTGGTAAGCTTGTTTTAAGTCAATTTTAGAAAAATAATGTGATCCATTTATTTCAGCTTTGAAATCAGACAGTGTTAGCATAATGTGTCTCTCGCATTCAATGGTTTGATTTACTTCTCGCATATCTACGTATACACGAATGCCACCGTGTTTCTTTGGTGTGCAAAAGACGGGGAAAATTCAAGGAGTAGGTTGGTTTTTGACCTTTTTGATTATACCTTGTGCGACGAGCTTCTTTGACTCCTTGGATACTTCATTTCGTCTGTGGTACGGTATTCTGCGTTGCGGTTCAACGATGGGTTTAACATTATCACGAACATGTAATTTGATCTTTTGTGTATTTAACTTCCTTCACCAACGAAGACAGCTTTTCGTATCGCTTTAAAATATCTTGGATTTTTGGTTCTGGAGAATTTGGTGGTGACGATGGTGGAATGTTGGATTCTTTATCTGCGTTGCTTTGGGTCGATGCTTTTCTTTTAGAGTCGAAGGTGTTTGAAATTCAGTGACTTTGTTTATAGGTTCAATTAGGGCGAGGTCTTGCGCAGTTTTGGCGCTCATAAGGTTTCCTGCGTTTCCTTCCACGACGTACACTTCTGACACTGCGTAACATTTGTTTGATTCCGTAGTTGCTTAGAACTGTCCTTTAAGGGGCAGAGGCTTGTCAGAGCCATAGGCAAATATTTTCGTTTTACTTTGGCATAATTTGCTGTGACATTTCAAACGATCGTATGTCTTCGAATGAGGTCAACTGTTTCTCCCGTGCCACCAATGAAATTGTCTTCAACAGAATTTATACGTACTGCAGATTGTGTCTTTGAAATGGTTTTCTTGTCCATGGCATGCACATAGTCGTCTTCTGAGGTGGATTGTGACGATGAGGCATAGTCTGTCTTCACAGCTTTTTGTACGGTTTTCTGGCAATCTCTCAGTTTTTGATCAGGCATATTTTTCTTAGGTAGTTTTTGCTGTTTTCGAGTCTCGTTTAGCAGTGGTTGTTGTGACTTCGGGAAACATCGTGTTTCTTTCTTTCGGGACACTCTAGAGAAATGTCCAAGTATTACACATTAATTGCAAGTTACGTTTGAAGCAGGGCATGGACGGTCGTGGTGCGGGACGGGGTAATCAAATGCACACTTGTAGCACGTAGTTGATTTTTGTTCTAAATGATTAAGGTGAACATCTCTGAATTTATCGTCAATTGCGGTAGCTTGTGCTGTGCAGGTTTCAAATTTGCGGCCGTCTATTAATATATCCTTCAGTGAATAATCACGCTTTCGTAGAGCTTTCTTTCGGAGACTAGTTGAGGTACTGTTGCACCGATCTGCATCTTCATTTCCAATTCTATGTCATTAAAATTATGTTTTGCTATTCGGCATAAGCGTGTATGGAATTCATCGACTGTTTCCCAATGGCTTGTTTGAGTACATAGGTTTGGTATATTCGATTCTTGTCTGGCTCAGAATATGTAGTAAGCACCTTAACAGCAGCGTCGTAATCTTTCTCATCGCCGGTATCTGTTAATGTTTTCAGAAATCTCATGCCCCTCGGGGCTTCCTTGATATAACAGAAGCGCTCGTTTTCTAGCGCTGTCTTTAACATTTACTGCCGTGACATATGTGTTAAAGCGTTCCAGCCGTTGTGTCCATCGAACGCCAGTGTTGGTAGGATCCAAATTTGGTTCAAATGTTGGCATCGGTTGTAGGCCAGTCTTTGTCATGATTTTCCTTCGTCGCCAGTCTAATGGTTATGAAAGAGCACATTTACATGTTGTTTACTCTTTTTAACCCTAACCAGAATCTCAACCCCTTAGCCCCCTCTTGGTATATCTGTCAATCATCTCTCGCCAGCAAGCTCAGTGCCCTCGAAGGCTACATGCAGACATGTATGTTTGTCTAATTAGTGCAGAAATTCCATCGCACATATTACGAATATGGCTGATTTAAATCATGCAGCTATAAGTCATATAAAGGGGAAAAGAAAAGAAGCTATACAATGGCATTCAAATGTCAGACGATAGAGCACCCAGAAAGGGTATCAAACCGTGTAGTGGCTGCAAAATACAAGGTAGACGTGAGACGAATCCGTGAGTGGCGCAACAGTGACGAATCTATCGTAGAGCTGAAAGCGAAACATAAAGGGCAAGGAAGGGAAGAGTCGACGGCGGTGGACGAAAAGTTCTGAACCAGCATCTTGATGATTTACTGGTTTAATGGATTTACGGACAAAGAGCAAGTGGACTTAGAGTTTCCTGCAAACTAGTCATAATGAAAGCCAAACATTTTTGACGAACGATGTCCAGAAAGTGAAAAAGATTTATTCAAGGCTACCACATGCTTGCTTTACAAGATCTTGCTGCGAAATGGCTTGTCACTCCGAAGGAAGACAACCATCACTCAACAAGGACTAAATCGCCTTATTGATTAATTGATGTCGTACATTCTTCAGGTACGTCGACTTCCACAACGGCAAGGGTATCAGCCATCCAGTACAGTAGTGATGGATGAGACGTCTTGATGGGATGACATGGTTTTTGACACTACTATCGACAAAGTCTGCGCCAAGTCAGGCCAATTAAAAACCACCGGCCACGAAAAAGTCATGGTAATGGCCTGTCTCGCTGCTAAGGCTGACGGAACAAAATTGAAACCCTTCATTGTTTTTCGTGGGGCAAAGCGGGAGTCAAAAGCTGTAGACGAGAAGTGTAGGCATAAATGTGTCGTCAACACTTCTTCAAACGCCTGAGTGAATAAAGAATTAACTCCAAACTGGGTGAAAAATGTCTAGGAGCCTTTTCGTTCAGTAGGCGGTCGCTAGCCTGGGATTCGTTTGAATGCCATATAATGTCAAGCGTTAAGGAAGCACTTGCGAAAAACAGCATTGATCAGGTCATCGTCCCAGGTTTCTGCACCAAATACGCTGGCATCATATGTTAGTCGGAATAAACGGTTTAAAGCGTTAGTCGCTGAGCAGCGTGATGAGTGGATGGCTGTCGGAGTTCAGGCGTATACAGAGGCTGGAAAAATGCGCTCACCAAGAAGAAAAATTATTGTGGAGTGGATGTTGAATGCACGGTCGCAACTTTTCGAGGATGTTGTTATTAAGTCATGCAAGGCCTTTGTACTACATTTAGCTGTTGATGGCAATATGATCGATATTGAGAGTTGTCATCCTGTGGTTACAGTTGATTTATTCTTTTCATTTGTGGACATCAGATTGGGATATTGACATGTTTGTGGAAGTTGATCGTCCAGGATAGTGTAGTCTTGAGAAAGACTGTTGGTAGAAGTGACTGACGTTTCGACAGCCTTAGGCCCGGTTTAGACGCCGCACTTCTCGTGCGCCGAATCTAATACTAATAAGTTCGACTCCAGAGCGGCTGTTGATTTATACGTCGAACTTAATGCTGGCGCACCAAATAGCGGGTAACTATATTTTAACTTACACCAAGTAGCTTGTGCCTTCGCGCGTAAAATTCAGGATGGCGGGTCAAACTATCATAAAAGCTCTCTTGCGAAAAACGTATTACCCGACGTAATAGACGACGACGAGTAATAGCCCCTTTAACGTATATCATGTACAGAAGACGTCTGATGCTGAGCATGTGTTTGGCTACTCTTTTACCGTTATGACGTTCCAATTAAACGCCCGTTCGCCAACGTTTGTGTTGTCGATTTCAACGCAACAGAGGCTGGTGGACTGTTGTGTGGAATACTTACTCCGAGAAAAGATTTACCAGAACCTTTTGAGTCTCGAGGAGTATATTTACGTTCATTCTTAACCGTATAAAGCGTGTTCTTCAATGAGACACGATTAATGAAGAGCCAGTATCGCCAGAATGCAGACTTGGAATTTGTTTATATCGCCTTGCTAGAGGAGAGTATTATTACACAATAGCAGAGATGGTGGGACTGGGGGTTGCAACAGTCTGTTTAATTGTAAAGGAGATGACAGCCGCAATTGTCGACAATCTCTGGCAAGAATCTGTTCAAGGACATATGCCTCGAACACAAAGTGACTTTGAGAGAAAGATATTGGACAAGGAGGAACTGTGGCAGTTCCCTTTCTGCTGGGCAGCAGTTGATGGTTGCCGTATACCTATCAAGTGTCCTCCTGAAGGCCTTCAGGCATGCAAGGAATACCACAATTATAAAAATTTTTATTCTGTTGTTTTGATCGCAATGGTAGACTCAAATTATAGATTTGTTTGGGGAAGTTGTGGATTTTCTGGAAATTCTCATGATTCTGTGATCTTCCAGTCAACTGAACTATGGCGAGATATAACCGAACAAAAGATAATTCCAAACATTGGCCAAAAGGTGGGTGGGTAGTACTATTATTCCTCCACTCATTCTTGGTGATGCAGCATTTCCACTGCAATCTTGGTTAAAGAAACCCTATACAAATGCAGTGCTGACACAGAAACAGAGAAACTTCAACTACAGGTTAAGTACAGCAAGAACGGTGACTGAAGGGGCTTATGTCCAACTGAAGGGAAGGTGGCGAGTATTGCTGAGAAAAAGTGAAAGTGATGCCGACCAAGTGAAGACAACAGCACCGGCAAGTATGGTACTGCACAAAATTTACATTGACAAGGGTGAAACTTTATCAAATAATTCCAATGAAAGAAGGTACAGGGCAACAGTAAGAAAACTGCTGGATATGAGATCCTGTGAAAAAATCAGTGATACAGGTACTCAAGCAGTTCCTATCCGAGTGTGTGCAAAATTATGGAAGGAGAAAGAGAATTCATTGTAGACATCTTGGGGATTTTTCTAATATGTAAATACATGTTCTGTTTGGTTACATCAATGGCATGTTAACAAAACACTTGAGACCCACTGATTGGTATATTTGTAAAGTGAAGGAAATCTAACAAAATTATGGAAATAATTCACCTATTACATATCAAAATACAAAAAGTGATAAACAAATGGATGAAAACCTGTATACATGTACATATTACAAGAATTGCTATATTATGAACTAGTTTGTATTTGCTACCTGAATAAATTAATGGATATTAAGATCTTGAATTCATAGATTTTAAAATTTTCTTTTAAAAACAAAATTTTCTTTTAAAAACAAAATTTTCTTCAAGAAGTATTTATATGTATATATGTATATATACATACATATATACATATATATACATATATATATACATATATATTTACATATATATATATACATCAGCAATCGATTGACCAGGCGGGAATCGTAATCTTAGTATAAATATCAATGCCTAGCATAATAATTTGACAAAAGCCATCACAATAAGTAAAACACGAATGAAATCATGATATTTATTAAGGTTCTAACGTTTCGTTGTTAACACAACATCTTCAGAGAAATAATGATTACATGAGTACAGAGAGCCTAGATATCTAGTTACAAAGTTGACATGAATGATGAATAAATTAACAATCAAAGTGGGATACTGTTACAAGCTAAGTAAGTAAGCTAAGTAAGTGGGATACTGTTACTGCTACAGTTCCCAAACGCACGTTATACTTTTCTTTACCGTTTACCGGACAACATTTCGTGCAAATCCGAACCCAACTCCGAAAGCTTCTCACATCTGCCTACCCACAAATCGA
>JBAHVQ010172746.1:0-18221 GCA_036872915.1 Nanipora kamurai
AATTCAAATATATATATATATATTTGAATTAACTTCAATCCAGTTTGTATGGTTCTTAAATGTAACATGCTGCTACAAAGTCAACATCGCCTCCGATTGTCACCTCAAAAAATAATGAGAGTTGTCTGTAAACTGTAATAAGCATAATTTATTGAAAGCTGAGAAACGTTTACGCGAGTAAGGAGCTGGTAATCGCTTCTTGATTGTACCAGCTTTCAGTCAGGGACGTGGACCACTTGTCACATCACAGATATTATCGAAATAGAAATATAGCTGAATTCTACATCAATCGATAGCCACGGATTTGGTATGGATTAACTATTGTACATTATTACGGTCATTTAAACAGACGAGTTATGACATGGCACTGATGAAAAGAATGTTATTTGGTGTTTGTCTACAGTCCCTTTATAGCCTTTATTTTGAAGTGTAAATAAGAATTGTAATAGTGTAGTTATGACATTCCATTTCTTTTACTATACTGCAGCATTGCTTTAGAGGTGTCACGCACGATTCCATTTATCGATCCATATTTTGTGGCCCAACCGTCATGTCAGGAGAATGTGAACAAAGTGTGTTTGTCAACAAGTTATATGTTTTGTCTTCAACTGTTCGTTTATGGTTACAATGAAGTCAGTCGCTTGAAAGTGCTTTTTCTCTTTGGCAAACTTTTACACATCACCATAATAGTTTTAAGTACCCATGAGACTGACGGCGAAATTCCATTCAAAATATATAATTTCTTTCAGCTGTTCAAACTTTATAATGTATCAAACTGCAGTCTGTTTTTAAACTTTGACTTACTTCGGTAGTTTCCTTAAGCTTTACCTAATGTCTTTAAACCAATCTTCGCTGTCCAGGCTGAGAGTTAAACAGTTTCTTCGTCAAAAAACATTGTATATTTCATTTCAAGCTTACGCCATTTTGATTGAAACAGAAAGGCCTTTATCTGTTCTCTTCACTACTCGAATTCCTTTGAATTTTACGGCTCAAAGTTTACTCAAATTTACTGTTCTATACTCAAAGAAAAGCATCCAACGTTTGATAGTATAATACATTGACAACATTTGGCCAACTATCATGACGATTGCAATAAGAAAGATGTTTGTGAAAAGAAGTGAAATCCAACACCGGCTTCAGCAATGGCATTAAATCCTGTTCCGGGCGACACATTAAAATTCCCATCAGTTTAAATTACGTTTCGCCATACAAACTATAATTCTTTACAGTTTAATGACCGCATTGAACATTTTAGAAATAAAAAGCCGACGAGAAGCAAAAACATGCAAATAAACGCCATAACGTCACTTTGCGATCGCAACTATAAACGTAAAAAATCGAACAAAAACTTATTAAATTTGAACGTACCAAAACCAGACAAACAACGGCCACAAAAACCTTGTATATAGCCATCAGCACTTGACTCTCCTTCTCAAGAACCGTTTTAATTTCTTTATCGTTCTTTGATGTACGATCGCCTTCGACCTAAATACCGTGGATCTGCCAAGAATGTGGTAGCAAGAAAATGGTCACATGATCGTTATTAATTAAGATATGTAAATGATTTTCAACTACCGCATTCTTATTGGTAGTTTAATAGCAATACTTGAGTACTGCACATAAATGCATCTGACCATTAGTATCAGAACCTGCCGTAACATCAGGGCTGATACTATGATAAAATAACCGTAAAAGAACCGCTGGTTTTAGCTGTCCGTCAAAGGCATTACGTTTAAAAATTGTAAACACTGACGTATCTACTGGGCCGGGGAACATGGAGTCACATGCGCCCCAAATTTCAAATACGAAATTTCAAAAGAAATTACAGAGTAAAATACATTTGACGTTTTTTCTATGAAGTATTTGAACACCTTAATGTAAGAATGAAATTAAAAATAATAAATACAAAATTGATCTAACCTTTTTTTAATCTAATAGAAAAAGAAGAGATATTAGCAAGGACGGCGGAAACGAGGGACAGGATAGGGCCGAGCAAGGCCACCCACTTTTTTTCTGAATTAATTGCTTTGAATTTGAAAAACGTATTCTGAACCACAGACGATGTGTGGATAGTGTATCTCATGAAATTCGAATAGCTCTTGCACTGTTTTTGTTGCCAAATAAGAAACGATAACTCAGGCACAAAGTTCTTTAGAAGTGTGGTACAAAAACGGTATAAATCCAAGGTATACCATCGCATCAAGCCAAACAGAAACAAACGCCTATTCAAAAAGCCAAATAGAATTGCACTTGCTTGTTTTTTTTTTCCAGGTGTAGGTTATTCGGGAAGAACTTTTTAAATAGGATAAAAACTTTGAGGAAAATGGAGTATTTGTTTGTCGGTTTAGCGGATAGTTGTTTGACGTTTTTCTGTTCTTGAACCGGGTTGGCGTTGGTTGTGCGACGTTTCGAAAGTTGCTACTTCCATATTCAGGCATGGTGAATGTGATGGTGAGGTGGTTATTATATATAAATCAGCTTGGGGCGGACCTGAGTCCTCTGCGAAGACACCTGGGCAGACTTCTGCGAAGATATCTGGGAAGATTGCGTATGGGTGGTTGGAGATTTTAATACAGCAGATTTTAGGAAGTTTGAAGGAAATTTTATTGATGTGACAAGGGTTCAAAGCAGACTGAATAGATTCTTTTACTGATCGTGTGGTTGAATGTGGTTCGTGGTCTAAAATCTTCTTGGTGATCCAATCGAAAGCGTGATCGTTTTTCCAACCATTGCTGGAAACTGTCGTAAATAGGCTAAAAACAAAATCTGTGTGAAATTACCTTAAACTTTCTACATAAATCTTCACCTTTAGCAAAAAGTAGGGTGCAACTACATACGTTTCCCCCTCCCATCTTCAAAATTGGGGGAGGCTATTGCTTTCTTTGCCCCCACTTCCTACGCCTACCGACAAGGCAACGAAGTTGGGAGGTGCAACATGATTATCACGTATAAGAATTTGAGTCTATAAAGGTTATGCAGAGATACTCTCAAAGATGTTTAAGGAGAACTATTTTTTTTGAAATCGCGTTTATTGAAACTGATTTCATCATGCTCAACAGTGTTATGACCCTGTTGTAATATTAGCTTCGGGCAGAGTAGCTGCCGACTCTAATAAGTTCATTGTTGTTTTTAAACCATGACAGAGATTGAAAGAGATTAATACAGCAGTATGACTAGGTTTTTCGCTTTAAGGCAGGGTTGAGAATGGGGGGGGGCGAATGAATTCATAGGCGGATGAAACCCAACACAATTACAATCTATGGATAATACTACACAGATTATAATCATCGATAATTAACTGCTTATGTTCTGTGGAAATTAACAGAATGTTTTAGAGACAATAATTTCGTCCAGTTACACCTAAACAATTCGAAGCCTGAAGTAACCATAATATGACTTTTATAACTGTTAAGGCCAGGGTACACCCAAACTGATGACCATAAGAAAGACCAATTTCATTTGGTATTATTTCTGCAAGTTTTACTCAGAACTCCAACAAATTATATATCATTAGAAAGCTTACAACCTAAAGATTTCAAAAATACAAAACAGGTCAGGTTACCTTGGCAAAATGTTACAATGTAACCTGGCATTAGTCTTCTGAAGAGGTCTCATGCTGTGAATGACTGGGACTCATTTGAAAAATATCTCCTTGTAGTTTGTAGGGGATTGGAATCTGATGCTATTTTTTATAAGTAGACAGGTTGATAGCTGTTTTAAGCGATGGATTTTTCAACATTACAAATATATTGGCTGCACCACTCATCCAAAGTTGGACTAACAAAATTAATGTCGACATTATAATGTAACTTGTAAAATATGCCCCCTATGACAAAATCCATCGCTTAAAACAAAGAACTCATGGACACTAATCAACTGTGAAAATTTCATGTCAATTGGGCATATCAATCTCGAGATATCATTTTTCAAACCTTAAAAACAAGTTATCAAGAAAATGCACTTTAAAGTTAAAAACATAGAATTAAAATCATTTAAGCTAAAATTATCAAGTATAAAATAAAAATTCTTATTGCTTTGACTCTAGGAATATATAGCAGTTATTAAAAAGCCCCTGCTTCATATGTAGTGACTTCAGAGCTGCGAATAGCTTCTTCTCTTTGAGTGCGCTGAGCATTTACAGCCTGTCAACATTTCTTTGCTTTCTGGCTGGCTGCTAAATCAGCATTCGCCACTCGCTTTTTGTCCTTACTCACTGATGCAAGCTTAGTATGTCTTCCTGTAAACATTCTCTACTTGTTTGTAATAGGCTGTTTTACTCACACATGGCATATTCATAGCACGGCAGAATGATGCCAACCCTTCGTATCCAACTCCAGTCGCAACAGCATGAAAAACTGCTCCTCGGTTCACATCACATGATGTACCTCTTGGTGTTACAGAAGTTGATGTTGGAACTGATGTTGTTTGGTCACAAGAACTACACTTGAGCTGCAGAATAGTTGCTAATCCAGCCTTGCAAGTGCTGTCTTCCTTTACCTCTAAACTCCCTAAGAACATAACAGAAGCATAAACTATTAGTATTCCCATCAACAACATCCAACTTTCATAAAATTTGTCATGTACACAGTGAACTTAGTGGTGAATTGCACACAAGCAGTTTAAAATAAATAACTAGTACACAAGGTTTGCTTGAAATAAAAAGTAAGACACTCATTTGCAGATTGACATAAATATCAGAAACTAAATAGTTTCAATTTTCAACACACATGTTTGAGTAAGAATGAATGCCACGTGATAATCACAAACAGTGACAGGTCCACTCACCTTCGTCACATTTGTGCACATTAGAAATAGACGAAGAACAGCTTTTCAAATCAATAAGTCTGTATCCTTGGTTTAAATTCGTATCTGTAGCACATATATCTTCGTCTGAATTATAGCCACGAAGCTCCATCTTTCTCCTTGAAGCACTGATTTCTTGCTCACTCTCACAAGCAGATGGCTCGACGGACGGTGGTGTTGGAACTTAAATCCATGGGCATTCTTGTGCAAAAATGTTCAAAGGAAAACTCCAACTCATTTTTTGTCACATTATCTGCTATTCATTTGTTAGCAGGCCTCACGATTTCAAGGTCTAGCTCGGTGCACTCGCAGGGCCGGCGGATACTCCTGTGAGAACTGGAGCGGCCATAGTGGAGTTTTGCCCTAGAAGAGAATCATGGGTAATCAGGACAAAATTTAAAAGATGTACCCACTGGACTGCGGATGAACCTCTGAAAAATGTCCTCAAAAATCCGCCCATCTTGTTATGTCATAAATCCTCTTCAACCAATCACACGCAACATGTGTATCATGAGATAGAAAAGGAACATGGGACTAAACTCGAGAGAAAAGCGAGTTTAGTGAGATGACAGCGTTTTGAAAACTAAAAACATTTGTCCGTAAACCGAAAATTTGACCAATTTCGAACATCTTTTACAAGTTTCCCATCAGAAGATAATGCTGAATGTTTTTATGTAGTACTATCAAACTCATTAATAATTCATGACGAAAATTCAAAAGAAATCACTGTTTAATCAATATCTGTAAATTGGTAAGAGATTACGCCTTGATCTACATAAACTTTTTCCTCAATTTATGAAGTTAAAATCACTCCAGCTTGAAAACATGACTATTTAGATGCGTCCGTTTGATAAGTAAGATGAAACATTCGCATCCGATCTGTATCTCATATACTACGGCTCGCTTGCAGCTTGCGTAGTAAATCAGTTACAGATCGGCTGCTCATGCATTATCAATTACTTACTCGTCGGAACTCGTCGGATGACTCACCAAGATGACGCCAGTCAATTAAGGACACATTTGGCAATACAAAAGTATTAGACACTCGCAGTCCTGTCATATAAAGGTCAGTGATATATAGCTATATATAAACATAACGACAAGCCGTGAAATTTGCTCCATGGTAACTTCGCTTGTAAGTGGAGTCCACGTACGTCGAGATTAGCGTCCTCGCAGCGTGCTACGTGCGCTGGGCTCGGGGATTATTGCTGTTAACTCCAGCGAGCCATGCGTGTTGTTTTAGTACGTGGTCAGGAAGAACTCGTTCGAAAATGTGTGTGATGGCATTGCATCTGTGTTATTGCACACTTCTCAATCTTTAGTGGTGTAGTTGAATGCCAAGATAAGTACCAGAATTGTATTCCACTCTTGCAGTCAAAGGTCCTACATATCAAATCAATTGGAAAAAGCATTGAAATTGCCAGCCGTTGAACCAGAAACCTTGCTCATCAAAACATTTTTAGAGGTGAGACATTTCGAGTAAGGTCCTGTGACCAAATCAAGTTATCAGTTACAGACATTGGTGGCAATGAGACAACCATGAATGCATAATAGTGTGCTCCCAATACGTTGTCCAAATTAGCAACCAAGTTATAGAAGTGGCTCTAGCAAAATATCCATATCTTCATGGGTTTGTATGAGCCCTTTTACGAAAACAATGCATCATAGGTAATCAGGACAAACTTGAAAGGAAATACTTGATCCATTAAGTCATGGGTCAAGTGTTTGTGACATTTGAAAGTGACTGCACGGATCAAGTATTTCTTTTTAAATTAGTTCTGCCTTCGCACAATGCTCTGTTTTCGTAAAAGAGCTTATTTACCAAGCTTGGATGGGTTCATTCTCAACCAGTGATAATTAACCAACTGTCAGAACAAGCTAAGCTGTGCAGTCAACGTCAACGCTACCCATGCATTACGAACTGTTGCTGAACCAGCGGCAGCCCGATCTTGTCACTGACTTTCGGACGGAGCTAATAAGATTCTGGGACCTCGAAGCCCTAGGAATAAGGAAACCTGAACCATCAGCCTGCTCTGAATTCATTGAGGAGGTAAAGTTTAATTGATGAAGATATGAAGTCAAGCCGTCATTTCGAGAAAAAACGTGCGCTACTCTTTGACAACTACACAGCATCAGTGAAAATATTGAGCTCATTAACATCTCATCTTAAACCCAATCTGTCAGTGGTTAGGGAATACGACAACATAATTTGGGATGAAATCAAGTTCGAAGTTAAAGAAGAACCCGTTCCTGTCGGAAACATTCATCACCTACCCCATCGAGAAATAATGAGGGAAGATCAAGGAACAAAGAAGATCAGAGTCGTGTATGACGCATTACGGAGAAGTTCAGGACCGAGTTTGAACGATTATCTCCATAAAGGCCCGTCTTTGAATCCAGCAAAATTCGATATTCTGGCTCGAATACGAGGACATCGAGTAGCGATGATAGCGGATACCGAAAACCGAAAAAACATTTTTGAATATCGCCATTGCACCAGAGCATCGTTACTCCATCACGGATTCCGCCTTTGTACAAGAGTTATGCAGATCGTTTTATGTGGACAATTTCACATCTGGTTCAAAGAACTTAACGTCAGCGTTAGAACTGGCAAAGACTAAAACCAAATCCCGACTAGCCGCACTGTTATTTTCAAGTAGTTAGATTTACTCCCGTTCTACCCCCATTTTGGTGGAGTTATACTAAAAGTGGAGTTAGTCTAGCTCTACTTTTGGGTTTATAATAAAAAGTCAAACATATTGACTCCTGTATTTGGAGTCATTGGTTAAGAGAGTTAATATAACTCCTATTGACGGGTCAATATTATTATTTTACTCCCGTATTGGGGTTAATTTTATCTTACTCTGTATTTGGGGTTATCGGGTAAAGAGACTATAATTATGATAGACATCGAAAGATAAAGTATAAAAACGACGGACAGCATATGACTTTGCTTTCAATTGACTAAAAGATATTTTACATATGATGTAGTTATATGATTCTACTACGCATTGTGGCTTTTTAAGCAGATCTGTTCAATATTTCCTGAGAAAAGGTTCTTTGAGTCAGGTTAGGGAGACTTGGAGAATCGATCCATTTTCTCATTTGAACATTTAGTTGCAGACTTTAATGTTGATTTTCACCCATAACTTCCACTCCTCAATATTCTCTATGCATTTTGGTGTATAACATGACAAAGTAACTGATCGGGAAGATTACGAAAAAGCCAAAGAGCTCAGGTGTTTATTCATTATTGTGTTTTTCGACGTTTTAAAAAAAATGACCTCATTTCCGAATGTAACTTTGGAGCTAATTATCGGAGAATGTTCAGACTTACCTCGAACCATAGCTCCTTCTATAGCGAACTTGTTAATATACATACTACAAGTTCGCACATGTCCTTGAAGTCTACAAATTAAGCAATTGTCCACCTTGTTACTCATTAGTTCAAACCTACTCGATAATTTTAGCAAGAAATTAGTAAATTGTCGTAAATTTTCGCTGATAATTTGATAAATGCTTATTTTCGGCCTTGAATAGGTAAATTGCTTATAGTCATTATCAAAATGAATTGTTTTGTTTTCACTGTTTTAATATGTATATATTAATATTTAGTTATAATATTTCGTTCAAGAATAAAATAAATATAAATAAATTGAAATTATACAACTTTGTAACTTTGCATTTGGAAAATTAATAATATATTGTAAATTTTACAGTAACTGCAACAAAACGACACTTGGTGTGGTAGGTTAGTCTTCAGACTGGATATACAGTGCAAGGTAAGTTAATCCCTGTCTCAGTGGGGTCAAATCTGGATGGATGTGCATGTTTGCAGCAATCAAATCTCATCAACGGATTTTTCACTCTAGCTATGGAGTTAATTTTAACTCCGAAAATTGATTAATATCTTTAACTCCAAAAGCAGAGTAATACTTAACTTCAAAAATCGGCTTGTTTTAAACCTTTTTTGCTGACTCAAGTTTTGAAGTTACAATAACTCCCAAAGACTAACAGTGCGAAGGACGATTCAACATGTGCAAATGGCTAAGTAATTCCGAGGGGTTAATGCAAGAATTCGATGGGAATCCGGATTTTGCTGAAAGTGCCCAAATCTCTAGTCAACCAAATGAAGTTAAGGAAGAAGATTAAGGCTATATTCAGTCCATTTTCCATGCACAAAGTTCTACGATCCATTAGGTCTGATGTCTTCAGTTGTTCAGCGGTTAATGTCCGTAAGATCAATTGCGTCATCCAGTTTGCCTCGTGAAAAGAGGAACATCATAAGGTGATTCAGCCGGTCCTGTTTCATGGTAGACCGCAGATATATCTTGGTGAGTTTCAAATTGCGCATTGCATCAGTTTCAATATAATTATGACTTCAGAAACCAAACTACGCTAGAGAGGTTTTAGTTTTCGCGTATACTCTACATGTATAAGTCCAGTTATATTGTGGACATCATTGGGAATGTTAACAACAAATGAGGAAAGTTGGGCTCAAAGTTCCATTGCACTTACGTCACTGCCGTAGAATTCAGTAACGACTAATAATGCATGGTCGTAATCCTGCTCGTTAATTGCTTTCAGGAGTAATTGCTGAAAGTTCATTGTTGTACGTCTGGTAGGCAGATTAGTCAAAACGATTTCGGTTAGTTGCAATGATTGTATTGGTACTCTTGGAGCAGATCAGGCGGGTAATTGTCCTCAACAGTTTCAGGAAATTCGGCCGCAGCACTATTATCTTTCTAAACGTCTCGGATGCTTTCGCTTTCGTGGTAGAGAGGGCTGATTCACGTTAATTTCATTGGCTTTCATGTTGACTTTCGAACAGAATAACTCAAATGATGAATCGTCACAGATCGATTGAAGAGTTCTTGCTGTCATGTCTGCAGTCAATTGCCCCTCAGCCGCAAGGATATCTGCCCTTTGAAGATAGTTGGTGTGCGCAAGGATCAGGTGTCCTCGAAGAACATCAACCAAATTAATAAAATTAGTCATGTGAACCGAAAACCCGCGAATCCGAGCGTGCATTTTAGTTTTCTTGACATACTCCAAAGATTCTTCCTCGCATTGTTGGAGTGCACCGTAATTTTGAAGGAGAGAATTCCGAGAATCTGCACTAACGATCCAACGAGTCGGACATAATATTCGGACACCTGGGCATTCGGGTGATAACTCAGCTTTAAGTTTGTCAAATAGGGAATTACGACGAGAAGATTTCTTGCTGAGTTTTTAATGTCATGGGTAGTATCTAAAGCATCAACCACGAGTCTTACTTTCTGGATGGTGTCCGAACATGCCAAGTTGAGAGAATGACCATAGGAATTAGTGTACAAAGCTCACTCTTCAATATCGCGTATTTGAGTCGCGACTCCCAATTTAGCACCGTGCACCGTCGAAGCATTACCGTCGTGCCTTACTCATCGATAGATTCATTTTTAACAGCACATCTTTAATAACTGCTACCAAAGTATTCGCTTCGATATTTTCAGTGTTGTATAACCCGATGAAATCTTCTCCAACCTTTTTCTGCAACCCAACAGAAGCAGAGGGACAACTTGTTCCTTGTTTGAGATGTCGGTAGTTTCGTCCATCATGATATGGTGAAAAACTCAGTAGAATGGAGGTCTCCAGCTACTTGTCGGAGCACTTTCAATGTCATTATTTGCAGCATCTAATTCTGAATATCAGATGATGTTTATTTGTAGAACTTTTTCTTTATCTATTCAAAGTTTTCTGGACAATCTACTCCCGTCAGTTGCAAGAGTTTCATAAAATTTGAACGTATTTTATCACCATGACCTCGAAGAGGGAGAGCTCGTTTAGCCCGGAGACTGACATTAGATTGAATTTTTAGCAAAATTTTCCGGTTTTTTCTTTTTCAAGAACAACGGCCGCGCTCAACTGTTATCTAATATCTTTGATGTTGGCAAGTTTTATCCTAGTAGTAAATGCATCTTCGTGGCACTTACTCTCTGTATCCAGTGTGATTTTTACTGATCCATCTTTCCAGTTTTGGAAATGTGTGCTGATAAATAGTGACTCCGCGTTCTTTGCATTGTAGTAGTTTGTTCTGTTTGGAAGCCTTAATAAAGTTAAAGCAGTAAACACGATCAGATCCTTCAACGTAGTGCAACCATGGTCATGCATTTCTTAAGCCAAGATGACTGAAATGCACGCTCTATCTTCTTCAAACCAAACTCTCGATGAAGGATGGTGTGGTTTATTTCCGATTTCAGCAATCCTGCGAAGCATCTTGATGGCAGTTACTAGTTACTCTCTTATAAACTCATGAGACCATATTCTTTTGTTTTTTGTCGGTCATTAATTTCGCCATAATGACCTCCATTTTAAAAGCAGGTGATGGTTTTTGATTGCTCCGGGGGAAAGTCGAGGTTGAAAGTTATTACGAAAAAAATAAAAACCTCATACCAGGTTATTACGAAAAATAAAAACCGCGTACCAGGTTATTACGAAAAATAAAAACCGCTAACCAGGTTATTACGACAATAATAACCTCTCACTAATATACACTTGAAATTTGCATACAAAATGATTTTAATTGTTATTCAACACAAACAGTGCACTCATGCATTCCTCCTTATACACACTTGAGCATTTCAGTACCATGCTCACAAAACACATTACTTAATTTTATGACGCACAAAGCATTAAATCAAACATTTTAGGAATTTATGTTAAAATTAATAGTCACATTAAATGGATTTTTCTTATCTTTATTGGTCTCTCCACCAGTCTTTTGACAAGGTTTTTTCTGATCTTCTGTTTCTTCAGCGGGCTCTTGAGTCACTTCTTTCACATCATCAGGTTCTTGAGTCAATGCGCGCCTCGGTCTTTACAGTTGAATAAAAACCTCTCTCTCATACTTTAACCTATATTTCTATATTAGCGGTTACCGTACATGGTTCTTTGTAAAAAACCCCACTCATATATGGTTCCTAACGAAATAAAACAATGGACAACCGCGCACAATGCGGTAACTAAGGACTATTTGGTAGGTGCTTTTCAACAATGACTTGTGACTCACAAAAGCGGCAAAAAGAGAGGACTATTATGCAGTGAGTGCTTTCAAAGAATGACCAATAACTCTTAAAAGCGGTAACAGAGGATTACCGGTGAGTGCTTTTAAACAATTACCAATGACTCATAAAAGCGGTAACAGAGGACTATCAGTGAGCACTTTTAAACAATGACCAATGACTTATAAAAACGGTGAGCATAAAGCATGTGCTTATGTAAGCAGTGAGCATGAGCTTATAAAAACGGTGACTATCGGTGAGCGCTTTCAAACAATGAACAATGACGCACAAAAACGGTAACAAGGGACTATCAGTGAGCGCTTTTAAACAATGTCCAATGACTTACAAAAAGCGGTAACAAAGGACTATTAGTGAGTGTTTTTAAGCAAAACCGGATGATTTACAAAAGCGGTAACCGAAAGAACTATCGGTGGGTGCTTTTAAACAATGACCGATTACTCACAAAGTTTTAGAAATCTCTTGAAAAAGTGTCACCGCAGTTCACTCACATCTCGCGTGGAGCGACTGCAACCTAGCTCGTTGCAGATTAGAGATGGTGGCGTTTCCCTGCTATCCTGAGTAAACTAACGAAGAGCATAATAACGATTCAGAGCTGAATTCTTCTCAAAGTAAAGTAGCTTTGTCTACCGTGAATGTAAGTAGTGATCAAACGAATACCAAACCTGGAAGAAGTTCTGAAAGACTCAACTACAGCAATGTTGATTGGCCCCTTAAAAGTAACGGCCTATGTATTGCGTTTAATAAACAATCTCAAGAGTCTGTGAACAAATTCCCAACGCAGTCAGGTGAATAATCATCAGGCATGGTTTTACCCTGCTCCGGTTTTAAGTGTTTTGAACGTAGCTTACAAAACTACCGTTCATGACCCAACATTTCGACACTCCTGCCTTGTGTCTTTATCAGGGGGGACTGATCTGAAATGAGGTCCCTATTTATATCCTTAGAGAACCATTGATGACGTTATCTATTAATGAGATGCAAATAGACATCCAGTAATAAACCACGGTCATGGCGATTCAATGGAACGGGTACGCTGATGATATGCCACACCTCCAGGCAACAGCTTTGATGGTAACGTGGATTGGTGGTAATAATTTTGGAATTTTCCCACGCAATAGTTGGTTAGACACGCGTCCTCCAACAGAGTAGAATTTCCTGTTTTTGAGAAGAAAACTGTCTTTTGGTGCTCTTTTAAGCGCGTTCCAAACTGACTTTTAGTCTGGCCGATGTACTGCTGATCACAGTCGTTACACTGATCGGAATAAATCACGTCTTTTCTCTTATCCTTCCTAAAATAATCCTTAGGGTTTGCAAATATATATCCCAACGTCAAGAATGGCTTTTGGGCAACTTTTATGTTGAAACTACCTAAGATTCTTTAATATTAATTCATTGAATATACGAAATAAGCGCAAAACAAATCATCGAATTTTCATTCTCAGTGTTTGTGCTAACATGGTCTAAAGCTGGATTAAAGCAGTTTTTTATGAAATCATTAGGATAGCTGTTAGCCTTCAAAACATCAAATGCATGTTTTCTCTTACTTTCCTTAGCATCTAAAGTAGGTGGTATACCTTTAACTCTCAAAAACAAAGATTTCGAGACGCACTTCTGAAGGCATGTAGGATGGTGAAAGTCAAAGGGGAGATACTTGTCAGTGCGAGTTAGACCAAGGGAAGTTGGAAACCAACTGGAAAGTATCGAAAACCAACTCAAACTGACAATCACCCCCTGATGACGACACTAGACAGGAGTGCTAAAACGTTGGGTCATGAATGGTAGTTTGGCAAGCTACGTTTTGAGACTTTTTGAGCCAGAGTAGCGTAAAACCTAATCTTGAGAGGGATTACTCGGCTAGGTGTGGCAGCACGAGTGTAGGTTTCGGCTCTATTTCTTTATCTTTATTTTTATTCAATGTCACAGATTTGGAAAATTTCGCAAAATTTTCCGTTACGCTTTGCATAACTGCGAGGCCTGTTAACAGTTGCTTGATTTTGCGGGAAGTTTCTTTTGGATTAGCTTTTGCTTTAATTGGGGCGTTCGAAGGCTGCCAAATGGGCTCACTGATTAGCTTAATAGTTGGTCATGCAGTAAAGTAAAGTAAAGTAAAGTAAAGTAAAGTAAAGTAAAGTAAAGTAAAGTAAAGTAAAGTAAAGTTCCTTTATTTATACTGGATAACCCTATCAGCTAAACTACGCTGTTATCCCTAGAGGTCCAGTAAGGGCCATCCCTCCTCCAAGGTCCAGTGTTACTACAGGAGGAAACTGGAGGACCCGGAGAAAACCTGCGATGTTTGGTAGAGTCAAACTGGACAACACTCTTCTCACATGTGACCAAGGTTACTTTAATCAGAAAACTGCGCGTAGCCAGAATCGAACCCTAGTCACAGAGGTGAGAGACACGTGCACTAGCACTGTGCCATGAAGATTAACCTTTACAACTCTCCCTTATCTCCTTTCGTTCTTGCGATACTGAGGTTTGTTTGATATGTAAATGATACATCCTTCTACGTGACAGTGCATAACCACTTACCGGAAAATCACGTGTATCCTTGAAGTTACCCATGGAAATCATTTGAAATTGTTCATGAGCCTCTACGTATCCCTCGGCATTCAGCAAGCAAAGTCTCAAGGGACTTAATTAAATAATGTTAAAGGTGTACGTGATTTGACTGTTAGTCATTGTGCAGCGTGACGTAGAAAGTGGTGTCATTTACACATCAAACAAACCTCAATATGTCAAGAACTAAAGAAGATAAGAGAGAGCTATAAAATCCCAATCTTCAAAATTTAGAAAGTTCTATCATGTGAGAGATTTTCTTGGAAACTGAGTTTTACACTTCATATGCCCTTTAACCAGTAACATCATCAGAGTAATTACTTACAGGAGTCGATCAGTTTAAATAGCTAACTGTTACAAAAATAGTAATCGATGAATATCACAAAAGATATGGTTCAATTATGGCTTTATTTAAACTTATTTCCTGGGCTATTATAACTAGACTTCGCTTACTTAAACACTGAACAGTAAGCCTGCTCATGTGGGAACTTGGTAAATATCAGAACAACTAGAGGACGTTCGTCAAGCTCGTTTACTCAGAAAATCGATTTCTGAGCCCTCGATTCCCGTCTAGGGCTCAGAAACCGTTTTTCTGAGTAAACGAGCTTGACGAACGTCCTCTAGTTGTTCTAGACTTCGCTTCCCACCTAGGTCTTCGATCGTGACTGTTGTTGAATATAGTGTTGCTAAGTTTTCGCACATCATGCTTCTCTTGTTTGTAACCCTGGAAAGGTTACTACCCTTAACATGAGAAAGAAAAACGATGATGAGAATTCACTATGGTAGGGTAATATCAAGGAATTCCTCCGTTTTCATGGCAATAACAAAATTTGAAAATAACCTATAAAAAGTTTTGTCTACGTGGCCGAAACTCCAGTCATTAACTTTTCATTCTGAGATGTTCAAAGTTTAAAATAAACATATCATTTAAAACCAGTTTGGTACCATTCTAGTGGAAAATATTTTATTGTTTTCAAAAAAATAGAAGTTCTGTATATAACAGAAAACACTGAAGAATTGCTCTGTGTAATTGACAAATATAAGAGCCCAGCGTAAAATACGGAGGAAAGGCATGATCAACAACAAGGATATATAGACCAATATTTATTGAATTCTATCGTTTCGTTACGAAACGTTAGAATTTACGAATTTAATAAATATTGTATATATATTCTTTTCGTTAAGTTTTTACGTTTACGTTTCGTTACGAAACGATAGAATTTAATAAATATTGTATGTATATCCTTGTTGTTTATCACGCCTTTCCTCCGTATTTTATGCTGGGCTCTTACATTTGTCACAAGACAACGTTTCCCGCCTGGTGAATCTATTGCTGCGTAATTGACGTTTTTAAATTTTCATTGACCCGAATTGCGATGTTAACAACAGTTCTGCAAAATTACTACAAATTTTCGTCCCCTCAGTTTCTGCTAACGGAACAAGACAGAATTTTCTTGTTGTTTTGAATGACTAACATTGCCATGGAACACGGAGAAATCTTTGATATTATCCTACCGATTTAAACTCTCATCATCCCTTTCACACACATCCCGAATTTGCAGTTACGAGGTATAACCATTGCAGAGTTATGCCAAAGGAAAGCATGAGGCGCCGAAAAATGGTAAAAAATAGTTCAGCCATCTTAATGCATTTTACTATGACTTTTTAGATATAGGCTCAAAGATGATGTACGGGAGTCTATGTATGATGAAGCGAAAAAGTTTACGAAGGCGCTGGGAAAGAGAAAGTTCATGGGAGGAAAACAACCGAACCTGGCTGACTTGGTAATTTCCTGCATATATCTCATATTATTTTGATATCGTTATACTGTAGCTTTATATCTAAAGGCGCCGTCACACGACAAACGAAAGTTTGCGAACATGAGTTGGCAAACTCCAAAAATTGACAAACTTCAATAACAAATATACGGAATATACACTAAATCCATAGAAATAGGAAATAATATGATTTTACTTTGTTTTCGCATTGTATTTGTTGAGGTTGGTTCTTAAGTCCAGTTTGAACCCATTTTGGCAAGTTATCCATCCGCGGTTACACTCTGCTTACTGCGTTTGGGAGCTATTTTGTTGAGTGAATCAAAACAGCACTTATGGGGCCAAAGATTTTGCAAATGATTGTCTTGCAAGCTGCGAAGACGAAGGATGAGCAATGAATCGAAAGGGTAATTATCGAGGGATGCGCTCGGGCTATTTTTGTGGATTTTATGGCGGTGTAATTGCGAACCTTTTGCAATGTTCATCCGCTGAGTCACCACCTTTTTATGAGCTGGGGGTAATCGGGAATGGATAACTTGCCGAAATGGGTTCAAACGGAATTTAAGAACCAACCAACCTCAACCAAAACAACGCGAAGACAAGGTGAATACATTTTATTTCGTATTTCTATGGATTTAGCGTATATTTTATGTATTTATTGTTACTGACTTTATTAATCGATTCGCTTTCGTGACCAACGCTCATCATCCGTGGCCCGCGAAGCAGGCGCGTTTCGAAAGTTAAATACCACACCGCCGGCATCATAGGGACAGTCATAGCGTACGTCTGGGCTGCCTGTACTTTCACACGACAAATTTCCACCGACACAAAGATGTCGTTTTCACAACAACAGTTTTGGTAGCACTTGTTGCCATGACCTATTGTTTGACGTAACGTTTGACGTGTCTCCCTCTGTATTCCATGTTTTTAAAATACTTTTTTCCTTTTCAGCTTTCGTAATTCTTAAATTTTTTTGTAATTTTTAATATATTTTATGTATTAAATTTTACTGATAGTCTATATTTATGGCTCAATCGATATGCACGCCTCTCCTTCGTTTTTATCTTTTTGAATTTTTAATGACTTGTCCGTGTTTGAAATTCTTCTAGCAGTTGTAAATATACTTATATGCTGATGAAGGCAGAAACATTCTAAATAAAAATTCTTACCAACCAGAGACAACCTTCTATGATATTTAACGACCCTGTTTATAGACGCTGCTTGACGAAGAGAGCTTGAAAATTAATGTTTTCTAAGCCGACATGAAACCGACGAGACAAACGGCGCGTCTTTATCGCATTTAAATGCACGTTACAATTAAGGTGTTCCTGGTGAATTATAAATATGTTTTTGAACTTGATTCGGGAAAATTTGCAAGGAGATGCTATCGTTCGTCAGAGAAAAGGTTAAATTAAAATATTTTTACCTTCGTGTGCACGTTGTTTAGTACAAGAAGTGATATAATCCAAAAGAGTCACATTTAACTACCAAAAAGAATAATATTTCAACATTATTTCTCAAACTCATTAATAATTAATGAGAAAAATACGAAGAAATCACTACTGACACGTTGGTTTGGTATGTGATCTTAATAAGCATAAAATTTCGACAACTTTTAACTCTGTTTTCTCCTTAAATATTAATTTGTTTAAGCCCTCGAAAGTCGTGTTTGATCTGATTTCCGTACATCTCGAAGTTGGTTAAAAAACTCGGCTATCGCCTCGTTTTTCGAATCACTTCTCGGGGTTTCGAAATCAGACCAAACACTCCTTCTCGTGTGTCATATATTACTTCAAAGTAACTTTCAAACCTGAGAGTGGGTTTCAAATAACTTTGAAATACAGTCGAAATATTACGGGTATATATTCGTCTTGTTTTTCGGAACTCCAATCCCAATTTTTTTAGTTTTTTTCTCGAAGTTTCTTTTTTTGTTTATTTATTTATTTATTATTTATTTATTTATTTATTTATTTATTTATTTATTTATTTATTTATTTATTTATTTATTTATTTATTTATTTAT